>PVIH01004795.1:0-62405 GCA_004025045.1 Sigmodon hispidus | reverse complement strand
ATAGTCAGAGGCTGTTTCCAGGAAGTAATTTCCTTCTATTAAAGGTTCTAGGAATTAAACTCAGGTTTTCTGGCTTGTTCGTTTCTTACTGAGCCATCTCATTGGCTCAGGTTTTCAATTTTTAATATAGAACACTTGTCTACAGATGAAGACAAATCTCATTAAATTCTATGAATTTCATGTGCTGTTATGTGAGATCACAAGTTGTCACTCTAGATTTTTCTATGTGAATAGTACACAAAATAAACTCTTTTGGGTCAAATCATGTGTCTGTTTGACAAAAGCACACTGGAGTATGTATGTGAAACATGCTCAATAAAGCATTTCCCAAGAGCTCCATGAATGTTGGGTTTTGGAATACCGATTGGTTTTCTCATGGCAACTTATCACTTATCTAGCTGGTTGATTTTGCTCACCAATATATTACTTTTACCTATAGCAGCATGTACTAGAAAATAAGCTACTCTCTTCACTGGGTATTCTTATGTTTAGTCTAACAATTTGGTAAGTCATTATTATTAGCATGTACTATTATCTTCATCACATCACCTGAGTCATTCACAGAAAAGCAACCTCAAATGACCTCTGCTTTGTTTCCCTTATACTGGTCAAGGGTTCTGAAATAAAGAAACCAGGATGAATACAAACAGAGCATTTTCCATTACTACTATCAAGCTGAGTGTTTATTAGCATGCATTTTTACAAAAAAAAAAAAAATCTGAACCAGAGGTATTAAGTACCTATAGCCATGATAAAAAATCAAAAATATTTTATTAGGATCCCTATTTATCTTTCATCACTCAATTCAACAAGTAATTAAAGCAATATCTAAATTAAATTTAAAGGAAAATATAGACTCAGCCTAGGACCTTGAAAAATACACTTCTACTTACACTTACTTAGTCATGAACACAAACTACCTTGGCCCTTCATAACTGTATACAGAGGTGAATTTCTTTACAGGTAAATGATAAACCATGGGAAAACATCTCATGTTCATTCAAGCACAATATAAACATTAGTTTCCACAACCCTGTTGTCCTTATTGTATGCCAAGAGAGACCTAGTCATGATCTATGACCTACTGTTGCTGCCATCATCCATGAAAAGACCTATGAAAACATTATTCACTCAAGAAACCATTGACTCCTAGTCATACTAAGTAACTTCCTGCTTTAATTATGTTATCTTTTCTACCGTAATGATACAAGGCAGGGTAACTTAACAGACTATTGGGGGGGGCTCGTTTTATAAATACATTTCCAACTAAACTCAATGAAACAGTGGTAAAAAGGCAAAAATGATCCAGAGCCTCCCTATAACAAGACTGCAGAAAAGAAGATGGTTTGGCTTCCCTTTGAGTATCTAGCCAAAATGTTTGAATTGAGATCCAGTGGCATGTTCAATGTATTCTTTGTAAATGATTGCACTGTATTATATAATCAATAGGTAAATATGTAATTTGAGTATTTAACCACTCACATACTACAAATGCTCAATTTTTCAATTTTTTCCCTTTTCTTTTCCCAGCTGACTTGGGATTGGGGGGTGTATCAGTATCATGACACAGGAAGCCTATCGCAGTGGTATAAAGCCAAATAATTTCCTAAGAGATTCAGAAAACCTGAAATAACATGAAGAACTTTCATATAATCAAATTAGAAACCCCAAAGGAACTATTTAGAGGCCAAATGACATTCTGATAGGTTAGTCAGCCTTTAGTTCAACTAATTAGTAAGCAAGATTAGAGCAACTATGAGACTAAGGAAATGAAGAGAGTGAAAGACACAGTGTTGCAATGGAACACAGAAGCTTCACAAAAAAGCAAGATGGATGGAATGCAAAAGCAGCAGTTTTAAACAACAGCATAATTTCTAACAGTAAACTAGCCTCGTCACAGTCTAAGCATGATTCATTCTATATGCTTACTTAATTTTCTTACCTGTAAGTATATAACTATAATCATAAGCTAATTTAAGTTCTTTTTCATGTATTCATATACTTATGAGACTGTATACACATGGCAACAACAAATTAAATGTCCTGGGAAAAAAGATCCAATTTTATAATACTACCTTTTTTTCTTCTTCTTCTCTTTCCTTTTTAGCTTCTCTAAATCTTTCTTTGCTAAATCTATAATTTCGATGGTTTCTTTGTCAGAAGACAGTATGGTAGGAGAGAAAGCTGATGAGCTGCTGAAATATGGTGATCTTGCTGTGGCTCTCGTCAAACTTTTTCGAAGATTCTCGTTGACTGCTTCACTTTCTAATAATTTTGCCCTAATGAATAAAAATATCTTTAAGTATAAACAAGTGTTATTATAGTAAAACACATTAAAAAATTATTATGCTGGCATCTCTAAGTATACCCTGCCTCATTTGAGCTCTAGGTCACTGCTGTGTAACCATTACCACCCTGCACACCAGAAACACATTCACCTTAGGTAAGGCTTTTCTCTATTTTTAATGTAGCACAAAACCTGGACAATACCAAAATGAAAGCTGAAAGTATATAAAAGTATAGTAACCATGTACCAATAATATGCATTACAGACTATTATATAACAAATAATTGTTGTTATTTATTGGCAAGGCTTGCATTTAGTTAGTAGAGGCTGAAACTTGGAGGGCTCATTTCCATTAACTCCAGTCACATGAACAAAGGCTGAATCTTTATAGGCTGGAGAGGGAATGCATCTTTATCCCTCTTTTCATTCCCTGTCCCTCAACACACAAACACACTTGCTGTTGTTCGAATTTTACTCACTAGATGGCAGTGTGATAAGAGAGAAAAATATTAGACATCTCAGGGAAAGAGCAGAGTGGTGGCTTGGATTTCATTTGATGCTCACTAGATCTGGACCATCAGTCTATAAAAGGACCTAATGTTCCCTGTGTAAAACAGGAATTAAAAGAGACATTTTCTCTAGGGCAGTTATGAGAATCAATTATGTAATAAATTTAAAACTTGCCACATTGCAAATATAATTAAAAACAAATATTTTTATAAAAATTTAGAAATAATATCATTTTCCAACAGAAGTAAAATAATTATAGACACAAAATAGTGCTAAAGAATCCTGGGGAAAATGTTCATGATGCACTGTGAGATTGCAAAGAACAGATGAGGTGACAGACACATTGTTATGATTGAACATACAAAATATGCATACCACTGAAAATAACTGATCACAGTGTTTCATTTTTATAGTGTCATGCTTCTACAAAATTTTTAATCTCACCAAATTCAAAGATTAAATGATGATTGTTTCAGTTTATTAAAAGGCCAATCCTATGATTTAATGATTTGAATAACAAGAGTTAAAATAGCCAAGTTGTGATACATTCAGATACATTTCACTTCATTTAAGGAGTTGGGAATAAAACTTCACTTGAGTAAATTTTGACAGAAATATGGATTAAATAGAAATTAATATGTAAAAATAGAACTTGAAAAGATAGGGTGACACCTATACAGCACCTTTTGGCTTAAGAACATTCACATTCAAAAAAATAAAAATAAAAAAAAGAACATTCACATTCTATTGTTTTACTCAAGTCCATAATAACTTTGTGAGGTTTGCAAGTATCTCTTCTTATAGATTAACAAACTTATAGACTAACAAATCAGAGATATCAGGCAATATAAAGGTGTTGGATAATGTAATGTAGAGGTATCAGATAATTTAGAGGTGTCAGGTAATGTAGAGGTATCAAGAAATATACAGGAGTCAGAGAATTTACAGGTGTCAGGGAATGTACAGGCGTCAGATAATGTACAAGTGTCTGTCAGATAATGTACAGGTGTCAGAAAATGTACAGGTGTCAGGATATATACAGGTGTCAGGCAATGTACATGTGTCAGAAAATGTATAGGTGATGGATATGTAATGTTGAGGTGTCAGGTAGCACCTTATTAATAAAAAGGATATTAAACATCAATCCACATAATCCAATTTGATTTCAGAGTTCATCTATGGCTATTCATTGTATCAATTATTTTCACATGGTGTATTATAAACTCAAGGAGACTACTCCTAAAAGCTGGAACACATCTAATTAAAGAGACACCAAAGTGATATCAAAGCTGGTAATATGAAACAAAGTATTAACCCATACAAGGAAAGGGTTTGACAAGTGACTGAACTTGGCCTATAAGTCATCCAGTGCTTCAGGGAAAAGCCTCTACACTATGAACACAAAGGTATTGCATGCTACTTTTAGTCACTAGGAGTGGAAATTATACTAGAAATAATTATGCTGTCATACCATTTAGCCAATCAGGAGATCAAGGTTTACATGCAGCTTTAGAATTACAGGGTGGAGGAGAGAAAATGGAGCACAAGAACCAGAACACAATCAAAGGCAATCGTGGCCAGAACCCAAGAAATAAAGATAAAGAGCAGCTGCCTACAAATAGAAGGGACCTTCAGAAACTAAGAAAGCAGCTGTTTCTCAGGGTATGGTTAAAAAGAGGGGAAGGAGTTTACAAAGGAAGAAAAGATTGGTCTGATAAATTCTTGACAGCCTGGGAGGAGCTCTCCTAATCAGGGTAGAAACAGACAAGTTAGGCTGAATCCTGTGCAGAACAAGAACATAATACCCAGAGGCCTCTGTCAAACAGTCCCAGCATGAAAATTCATACACACACAAGCACTCACACACACACAGGTGAAAGTTACAATCATGTCAACAACTTTATTGCCATGTTAATGTGAGAGTATCTTATTTGTCTTCAGTTTTTAAAGCCTTTAAGAGAACTCTGTAGAGGCAGGAAGTGGAGAAAGTCCTTGTCACTGAGAATGACTAGAATAGCCCAGGGATGAAAGGGGACAAAAAACACAAATTCAAGTGAGGAAAATGAGAGGCTGGTGAGGAAGCAGAACCTCCTCCCATCTGCTATTATCTACAAACACTTCCCCACAGAGCTGACTGAGGTTTTACTCTGTGAGACAATGACTAAGCATCAGGGTAAATATGGAAACTAAAATCTTCCAGAAGTGTTTAAAGTCCTTGTCCGGCTTCACACCAGTATCCCCCAAATCTTTTGTTCCATGGACTTCTCCACATCCATACATCATGGGTAGACTTTTTTATTTTACTAAATTATGACATTTCTATTTACTGCATGTGTCTAGTTACAATGTGCTAATAAAGAGTGTGGTCTACTTATGCCATGCCTGCCTCCAATGAATCAGGCATCTGCAGCATATCTAATAAAATGTATATGGAATGTATCAGAGAAGCAGGTGCTCAGTGAATTACATAATGAGGTAGAAGGAAACAGGAAGAAATAGAAAATCCAAAGAGCTAAAAAATTATTCAGTCTTTGATAGGTTTCCAAGTGATGGGGAAAGCGTGCATATATGAGAGGTAATATGGATAGCTTCACCAACATCAGGTATACCTGTCCTATATTTGGGGTCGGTGATGTCTAATGTAGGTCTAGCAGCAACAGTGAGAAGATAATATGGAAAAGTAGTATTGGGAGGGAGAAGGGAAAAACTGGCTTAGAATATGACATTATGGGAAAGCCAAGTATCTAGTTCTCTAAAGTTAACACAACCACAGGACTGAAATAGCACCATGAATATAGTTCCAGAAAAATCATCCCAGCATGCTGAAATATTATAAGCACTGCAAAAACTGACATGTATTATGTTATAGAAAACTATACCTGAGATCTTCAATTTCTTTAATATAACTATGAATCATATTACTAATCTCTTCATTCCCCTCACCTGCAACATAAAAATATGAAAATTTAATTTTAAAATGAAGGCTTCAGTATTGGGATTATAGCTCAATAGAGCAGTACTTGTCTGGCATGCATCAGGCCCAAGATTTGAAACTTAGAACCAACATAAAACACAATTCCTATAACAAATTTCCTACCCTGAATTACATAAACAAACCATAAAATAAAACATTGCAAAGGACACATTTTATTTATATAGAAATGTCTTATTTTTTAATTAGTATTTAAATTATAGGTTGTATATAAAAATTTAACATTTAAACTATTTTAAATTAATAAATCAGCACAAAGAACAATGCCTTTCAGAAGTTAATCTCTCACCCACTCCACCCTAAACATACCTGCTCTGGCAAGAATTTGATTGGCCTGATCACTGACAAGCTGTGTGATTCTGGCCCTCAATGCATCAACAGTCTCCTGCATAGCTTTTATTCTTACACGCAGGTTATTATTTTCAGTCTGTAGCATAGCATTCTCGTGAAACATGTCATTGATGCTTTCCACGCCCTCCTCATCAATTATTCTTTTGCCCTGGCAAAGAAATATTCCCTTGTTGGTTGAAGCCGTAAGTACACAAGACTTTTCTTTAAAGACACCCAAATATCACACAGTTCTATAACCAGCAGCTTTTTTATCTTCCCAACCCCAAGGCAAAAAAACCTATGTCCTCTTACTACAATCTTTCATGGGTGCATTAGTCAGTAGAATTATAGACTGGGTAAAAAGCCTTTTGAAGAATTCTAGAAAATCCAACTTCCCAAAGACTACCTCCCAAGACAAATATATTCAACCACTCCAAAAAGACATGATTGCATTCCCCACCCTGACAGCGTGTCGGAGTGAATCCAGGCAGTCCTGTTAGCTTACTGTTTTGTACTCCATGAGCTCCATCTGAAGCCGTGTGATCTCATTTCGGAGAGCATTGATTTGCTGGCTTGCTCTGTCTTGATTAACGATCACCTTGTTCTTGATATTTCTAGCTCGGTTGGCGTATTTCAGAGTGTTCAAGGTCTCCATAAAATCTCTGTCTGAAGGGCTGACACATGCTATCATGATTGTTTGGCTGAAAGTTACAAATAATTAGTTGTAAAAAAAAAAAAAAAAAAAAAAAAGGCAAACAGTGAAATGCTTATTTTAAAATTTCTGTCATTTAAAGAACCACAGCCAAACATTAGGTGGTTAGAAAGCCCAAATGAGACCTCCTCATCAGGACCCTCCCCTCAGAGATGGGGAACCTTGCAGAAGAGGAGGAGGAAGAATTAAAGGAGCAGAGGGAGAAAGGAGAACATGGCCTACAGACACCTACTAAGCAGGACTTATAGGGGCTCACAGAGCCTGAAGCAGCTGTCAGGAACCCTGCATGTACATTATGATTGTGAAGGTTGGTGTGCTTGTGGGACTAACAGAGGGTGTCTCTGACTCTTTTGACCGTACTTGGGACCCTTTTCCCCTACTGAGTTGCCTCATCCAGCAATGATATGAGGACTTATGCCTAGTCTTACTGTATCTTGTTCCGCCATGTTTAGTGGAAGCCTGCTCTTTTCTGAAGGGAAACAGGAACAGTGGCTCTGGAGGGAGAGGGGAGGTAGGGGAAACATAGAAAACAATAACAAAAACCCTGCCATTTAAATAGCATCTTCCCTTGGACAAAAGATTGATGTTACTAACTTAAAAATAAAGTCAAGATTAGAAGCCCCCATGATTTAAGATCATCTCAACAAAAGGATTTTGTTTACTTAGGTAACACAGGGGAGAAAGGATACATTGAGAATGTATGAATACATGTATCTCTCTTTTGTCTCTCTGTAAACTTTTTGAGGCTGTGTATACAACAATCCTAAAATTATTTTAATTACAATGATGGCTTGCTGAAAACAAGAATAATTCCATTAAGCTATTTTAGCATTTTAAAAAATTTGTCCAGGTTGAAGAGATATCTCAACAGCTATAAATACTGGCTGCTCTTGCAGAGGACTTGGATTCAATTCCCAGAACACACATGTCAGCTTATCATCCTCTGTAATTCCAGTCCCTTAGGATCCAACACTGTCTTTTGGCCCCCAGAAGTGCTGCATGAATGTCGCATACGGGCATACATGCAGGCACTCACATTTCCATATATAAATTAAATTTTAAATTTAATTTTAAATTGTTTAAAAATTTCTTCTTTTTTACTGATGTTTTGATTTGATTCTGCTTTGAATTATCTATAAAATGTAATCATATTCACACAAAAGAAGCATACAGTATAAAACACCATTTATGGTTGAATAATCTAAGGTTTTGGGTTCCTGAGCAGATTACAACATAAAATACTGGAAAATACTATTTACAGTCATGAGAAACTGATTCATCAAAATAGAATAGCCAAATGTGCCCTGTTATTATTTATGTCTGTCCGTGAGTGACATGAAGGTTCTCCCACACACTTGTACTTCAATGTAACATGACATAAGAACTGCAGAGTACTAATATTCTTTCTCTACTTTTGGGTCAGCCACCACATGACTACCATTCATCTGCCATAGGTCCCCGCTGCTGTAATCACAATGAGGTAGATCATACACGGACTGATATCTTTGCAATTGTTCAAGCTTCTCTCTTCTGCTGAAGCCTCTGTATCCTCATCAGATGCAACTATTTATGGGGAAACATGGCTGGAAACCTGAGGCCGCACAATGTGAGCCTATTAATTTGTGTTTTAGTGTCACTGTTTCCGAACACTGATCTATCCTTATGTAAACTGAAATGACTCAGTCGATAAGTGCTTGCTGCACAAGCATCGGGGACTAAATCTGGATCCCCAGCAGCCACTTCCGTGAGACAGGCTTGCTGGTCAGCCCATCTAGCCAATCAGAAAGCTCCAAATTCAGCAAGAAAACCAATCTCAAAAACTAAGGTGCCGAATACCCACTCAACCTCTGGCCTTGAAGGACACACCCATGTTTCTGAACATGTGAACATATTTAACATGTTAAACCTGTATTTGCAGACCCAGTTTACCTACCCTGGTAGAAAGTTAACAGCAATGAGTCCTAATCAGTAGTCTCCTTAACTGCTTTCTTGCTCTAGTAACCTCAACAGTTTCATGGGGGCCCCTTTCAGGACACAGCCATTAGGAAGGTGATACAGAAAGGATTGCAAGTTTAAAATGCCCTATGCAACACAGTGAGAACTCACCTCAAAAAACCAGTAAATTAAAAGGTCTTATACTGTATCTTTTCTCCTTATACTGAGGTGGGGTTTTTTGTTGTTTTTGTTTGTTTGTTTGTTTGTTTTTTCCTCCTGAGGGTCTCACTGTATGTCCTGGGTGATCTGGAACTCAACTTTGTACCTACCCTCAAACTCTCAGAGACCTACCTTCTCCTGCTTCCAGAGCACTGAAGTAATACTTTAATCAATGGGTTCTCAACCTGTGGGTCATGACCCCCTTGAGGGTTAAATGATCTTTTTAAATAGGGGCTACTTAAAACCACCCCAAAATAGATATTTACATTACAATTCATAACACTAACAAAATTACCCTTATGAATTAACAATGAAAATAATTTTATGGTTGAGGAGCACCACAACATGTGGAACTGTGTCAAACAGTCACAGCTTAGGAAGGTTGAGAATCACTGGATTAAAGGAATGTGCTACTGTACAGGGTTCTTCTACCACCTCTTATATATTCCATCCTCTCTTTGCTCCTACTACTTTTTAGCATTCTATCATCTAACCCCTCATTTAGCAGTTCTTTTTCTCTGTCCCCGGTACCATTTCCACATTTCCTTTTTACTCATTATCTTACTCACTATTGTTATTATTATTACACAAAAGTTTTACATACCCCAGACCCTAAACACCTGAAGGAGAGGGCCCACTAAGTTTTATTCATGAATGTACATCCAAATATGTAATACAGTCTTTAGATGCTTTTTAGGCATTAATAATTCTGTTGTGTTATATAAGTACATACATAAGTAAATATGATATACTTATAATGTTTTCTAGAGATCATTAAGTTGGGATAATTTACATTGCTCTAGCTATGTCCTGATAATAAAGGATACAGCAACCAATTAAAAGTAAGAGTTTTATGGAATGGTGACTAGAGAACAGAATAACGTGAAGTGTAGCCTCCAGCCCAGGACTATTTTGCAAAATATTAATTACAACCCATAGTAAGAACAGAAATTGAAAGCAGGAAGGTTAGAACCCTTTGTGGTATCTGAACTTTCTGTAACCAATGAACTCATCTCACTGTATAGACCCATCCAAACTCACACATTGAGTCACAAGTCAGGCAATCTAAGGACAGTCATGGCCAGTGTTAGCCAACTACAAATTGGAAGGTGGGGAGGCTTGCCTTTCACGAATATTTTGAAAAGCACTGAGCTCAGGGGCTTCTTAAGAACTAAGAAAAGTATGAGAGGAGCTGGTTTTAACCAACAGAGTAGGAAAAATATGACACATTAAACAAAACTATATGTCTCAAGTTAGTTTACTAAATGCTTCAAGAAAAACATTTGCCTTAACAATTCCATGTTAAAGAAAATATCATTAACTTAGAAGAAATTGTTGCTAATATGGTGATCTATTCTGGAGTCCACAAAAATTCCAGCTTGTGGCTTGTTTCCACAAGCTGACCTGATGTGGTGGGAGGGGGAAGGGACCTTGAATAAGGATATACAGGGATGGAAAAAAAAAATTCAGAGGGAAAGCTGAACACAAAGTAAATATATGTATAGCAATCTTATTTGCATTATCACCCTTGATAAGTCATGCTTATGATTTTTATCTTCTTTATAGTTATTGTTAACTTCTCAGCATTTTAAATTCATTTTATTGTTTTTCTTGATAAATATAAAATAAATAAAGAAAAAAATAAAAAGATAAAAAAAGAAGACAGGTGAATAGTGAGCATACAAGTATCTAATTTACCAATTATTAAGTATTATCAAAAAAAAAAAAAAAAAAGAATCCAAGCTTGTTTTCCCCAACATGCCTACATATTGGGATGCTTTGGCCAAAGTGTGGTTACCAGGTATCTTATGTTTTGGAAACTGAAGAAGTGCTTACATCTGTCTGTACTTGTTTCTCTCCTTTGGTATAAAAAGCCCAGGAGAAACAGATCTGGACTGCTACAGTATTCACTGACAGCCCTTCTGACTAAGTTTTCTGTCTCTGTCTAATTCTTTCGGTCTCTGTAATTTCTAATCCACATTCTTCTCTCCAAAACTACACTAAACATCAGGGTGTCCACTGACAATCTATTTCTTCCTGGTGTTAAACTTAAATTTTATCTAACTTTTAAGTTTCATTTGTATATGATACAAAAGAGGGGGTAGTTATTTTATATCCCAAGATTTAAACAAAGTATAATACTTTTGAAATGGGTGCTAGATCCTGAAAATTTAGGCAGAAACAGAGGCACAGTAAGGTTGGACTCAGAAAAGGTCATCTTGTCAGCTGTCATTAGGGAGCAAGTAAGGAATCATTAACTGAATCTCAATAGGCCGGCAAGCCCCATGGTTAGAACAGCTCAACATACTTGCAGAACAAGCAATCTTTCAAGGGGCTAAATTATCCAAAGCACGTAAATGTGTAAGAAACAGGCATGCATCTGGTCTGCTTTAACTGGTTACACAGTTAAAGAAAGATAGGGCTGGGTGTGAGGGTACTATGGAGGCAACGGTAAGTGAATTCTGTGAGTTCAAGGCCAGTCTGGTCTACAGAGTTAGTCCCAGGACAGCTAGTGCTACATAGATAATTCTTGTCTCAAAAAGGAGAGGGGGATGAGGGAGGGTGGGGAGGAAGAAAGCAAATAGGAAAGTACAACTAGGAAATGTTCATTTGGCTGGGAAAACATTTTTTTTTACTTTGTTGTAAAACCTACATTAATTCAGAAATTCAGACAGAAAACACTAAAAACAAGTTGAGAAATTATCCGACTATGGAAGCCATATTGCCTCCGTACATAGGATATACTTAGAGAAAAGACCATGTCAATATTACATAAAAGGAAGAAATATTTTAAAACACTCCTGAATTTAACAAAGCTCTATTTCTAAGCCAAATTGATCGTAAACTTAAATTCAAAATTCTTTTAAAATAGCTGTCCAGAAAGAGATTCAATTCCCAAATGGCTCGTTTTACAGTGTCTAATGATCTTTCAATAACTGTGAGTTTTAGAGTACTAAAACCATAATAAAAAGAAAATTTGCTGAACATGTTTATTATTGTGCTTAATTAAAATTAAATGCAAAAAATGTTTCCATTTATAGTCAGTGGAGTAGAAAGAGGGGATTACACAGCAGAAAGAAATGCATATTTAGCTGTGAAACCATGGAGAGCAAAGATTTAAAGAGAAAGACCACAGAACCCAGTAGTTAGTCAGCAAACACCCTTAGTCCATTCAACTAAAATGTTTTGAAAGCTTTTTCCACATACAAAACAAGTTCCAGTTTCAGAAACTGTCAATAATAGTTAAGCTACTTTGTACTTATTTGGAAGGTTTCATTTATTTTTCAACAAAATTCTTTTAGGCATCTCCTATATGCTAAGCAGAAGCTATACAATTGTAGAATGAGCAAATATTACAGATTTCCTTTAAAAGGTATGTGTTTTTAAAAAATTATTTAATGTCCCTGTACTTTAACTCATTATTGGTAAGAAAGAAATACCAGAACTACCCCAAAGAATATTATAAGAACTGCTTAAAATTGTTATATATATAAAATGATTTCCACATTTTTAGATGCCTAATAAGATTAGCAGTTTTACAACCTATCAATTTGCTTTAAAATAAAAGCAATTATTATAAATCATCTTACAAGTATACTTAAAAACAATGAAGAATCAAAAACTCAGAATAATCATGGATGCATACCTGTTACCCCCAAGGGAATCCTGCAGGAGTCTCGTCAGCTTGGAATCTCTATAGGGGACATGGGTGGCCCGCTTGCTCTTGTCACCCAAGGCACTGATTACATTTCCAAGAGCCAACTAACAGAGAAATGCAGAGAGCAAAATTGTATGTTTGTCAATTATAGCACTTTTAAATAATAAGGGCAGCCTATGAAAACAAGACAAAGTTAAGAACCTGTGTTTGCTCCCAGGCAGCCAAGTCTACAGAGAGAAACCCTGTCTCAAAGCAAAACAAAACAAAACAAAACGAAAATCAACAATGAGCCTGTATTTTATTTCACATTTGTATTTGTAAAGTACGTGTAAACTTAGTTATGTATGTGTTACGCAACCTCACCACAAGCTTTAGCAGTGCTATCACTTACACGAGAACAAATTTTCAATTTTATAATGGGAGCAACATTTTGGTAAAAGCTTGTTTTCATTCTTTAGTTTTCTTTTTTGCCTTATGCTAATTCAAACACAGGTGTTTTCCTATCAAATTACCACTAGGTGGCATAGTATTAAAGTTAATTCCTAATAAAAGCTATTTTTAAAAAATATTGCTAAAAAACTTTTGAAAAATTCAGTCAATAAAATGACTGTCACAACATGTCAGCAAAGGCTACCTTTATGCTTTTTACAATGAAATATTTAATTTAATATTTTGAATATGTATGTTTTCTAATGTGGAAGAAGTGTAAAAGCAAGCCAAATTAACAGAATAAGAATGCCTGCCACGTGGGGGCGGGAAGTATATCACGTGGTTAGAGACTCAATGAATTTCATTTTACTCCATTCCTCAAATCAGTGATGAGGGGGCTTCCATGAGATATATCATGAGTTACAGCGGAGAAGAGAAAGCTGGGCCTGCTAGCCTCTGCTGCAATTCCAATATGTCAGGAGAATCATTGTGAGGTTACCCTGGACCCAACACTAAGCACCAGTCTCACAGATAAAAACAATCCAAACTAAAAAGAAAGGACAGTAGAGGGACCATGTGTCTCTGTCTGAAGGTTAGCCTTACAAGCCCACAGTTGATGGAAATCCCCTCTTTCGCCCTCTCGCCGGTAGCCCCAGTTCTTTTCAATCTTTCTGATCCCGCCAGATCAACAAAATGAAACTTTGCAGTCAGGGTCTCAAATTCATTCATCTGCGACGATTCAGAAATCATCTTATTATCGGTTGCATTCTCCTATGATTATAAAAGATAATTGAAAATGCCTTATTAATGTGACATCAAACACCCTATAACATTGCCCACATCTCAGTCCCTACACAGCTAGAGAAATAGTCACCTAGCCATACAAACATAAATAAAACATCAAAAAGGATGGTAGGCAAAATCCAGTTGGCCTGAACTCAGGCTCTCCTGATAAAGAAAATGCAGAAACAGTTCTCACAGTTAAGGGTCTAGAGGACATCTCCACTTGGTCGCAACAAACAGATATTCAGTAATTCTGTTCATTTCCCAAAGTCTTATACAACTGACCAGCTTCGGTTAAATAAATGAGAAAAAGAAATTAAGGAAAAGAAAAAATAAAGTAAGTTTATATTAACACCTCTCCTACGAGCTGTGTAATTTAAGGATCTAAGGACTAAAAGTTTAAGAAACAAGAAACTTGAACTCACAGCATCTATTTGGGGGCACACTCTGGTTTGACACACATGGATGGTAAAGATGGCATGGGAACGAGAGCTCTGCACGTTCATCTGGGTGCTAGCAGTGGTGCGGGACAAAGCACCCAGTTTCAAACACTGCATCATCTGCAAAGGGGAAGAAAGGCTAGATTTGACAGCGTTTAGACTGGTACCTCCCCAACTGCTGTGTGAGCTGATGGCCGAAACCCACTGCAGGAAAGGCTATCAGGAAGATTTCTCATCCTGTTGCCTTTGTTACAGGCACATTTGAGCTGAACTTCTCAGTATAATGGTGCATTCTTTTTTTAACTAGGAGAAAACACTACGTTCCATTGTCTGTCCGTAGTGTGCTGACATTTGCAGCTTCCATTCCAGACAGTTACAGTAGAATGCTTTGGTACAAACTCCACAGTACTCTGAATTACTTAGGCTATTCTATATCATCGTGTTTAATTTTTTTCTTTTCATTTTTTTCAGATTTTGTTTTTAAATGTTTCCCTATAGGAGCCAAAATACAATCCTAAAATGTCACACGCAAACAGGACAAATGGAATGTTGTCTATTTCAGAACTATTTAGCCTTCTTTACTTGTGGAAGACTAGTATCCACACATTGCACAATGTTCATTTTGATGATATGGTAAATGTTATGGTAAGGAATTAGCATAAGCATCACATGAAATTTGCTTTTGTACTATTTTATTTCAGTGTGTGTGCATGTGCCATGGTGCATGTGTTAAATCAGAAATCAACATTTGGGAGTTGATTTTACTTCTACCACGTGAGTTCTCAGGATAGAAGGCTCATCGCCAGGTACCTTTACAATCATCTTGCTAGGCCGCTCATGTTTTTCTAATAGTGCTCTTTTTGGAAAAAAAAATACAAAAAAAAATAGGTAAGATTATAAGCCTGTTGAACGTACAAAAAAAAGATAAACAAGATTTTCAACACTGTTGTACTTAAGAAAAACCATTTTGTGTATTGATCTTAAGTGTGCTATCAGTAAGGGCAGTTTTTAAAGCCACCTATTCTATGTTTTAATGACAGTCACCTCTGGTTCTGTATTCACAGTGCGAGTTGTGACTCCCACTGTATAAATTCCTCCAGTTGAATCTTCATGAATTCTTATGTTAGATTTTTTATTTTTTGCATCAATATCCCGAGTGGTATCAAACAAGTCGAGGACCTCTTCATTATAGAGCTATGAGAAAACATATTAAAAGGTTAATTTTTGTAGCAGTGATCTGTGAGCCTCTACCTTGCTTCACATGGTATCTTCCATATTATATGCTCAACAGTTCTCAAAATGACACCTATTTCTTCAAAATAAAACATAGCTATAAATTACTACATTATTATAAATTATGAATATTAAGTGAATGTCAGATTTAGCTATAAAAATAAGAAAAATGACTTAATCATAACAAGTAGGTTAGGCACAAGCTAAGATGACCTATGGTCACTTTGCAAAGTATAAGCAAAGAAAAGTAAGCAAGCCTAGACCAGTATGTACCAAATGCAGGCAAAGCCAAAGGTTAGGACTGAGATACTCTCTGTTTGAGGGGAGTAGGCCAGGGGTTAGGGTCTCACTGGGTAGTCCTGGATGTCCTGCGACTTTGGGTGTTGGTTCAGGTTGTCCTTGGGAATTGTACTGCCTCAGTGGGTAGCCCTGGCTGGCCTAGGGCTCACTAGATTGACCAGGCTGTTTGTGAATTCACAGAGGCCCTGTCTCAGCCTTTCAGATGCTAGGATTAAAAAAAAAAAATATGCCAGCACACTCATCCAAAGGTAAGAAAAAATTTTAAATTTTTACAATTTCAGCTTAAAACTGTGGAGGTTTTGTCTTAAGTTTTTCCCTTTCAGTGTTTTCTTTTATTAATTGTTCTCTCTCCCCCCAAAAAGAATACTTTTGTGTGTGACATTTCCCAGATATACACAATGTACTCCAAATATATATTCACTAGCTTTTGCCTTCTTTACCACATCCCCTTCTTCTTCCTCACCTCTGTTTCAATGTCTTCCCTTCCTTCCTATTTCTTTAACAAATATAAAAGAAATTCGAATATTTAGTTCCATTCATTTTCTTACAAATTACATAATTTCATTCTTAGATCTGAAGAATATGCCACTGTGTATATATGAGTGTTTATGTATCACACTTCTTCATTAATATATCTGTCAATGGGAACTCAAGCTGATCCCATAACTTGGTAATTGTCAATATGCTGGTTGATTCCTGCTGACAAACAGGATGATAATTCTATTCTTAGTTGCTAACTTCTATTTTATATTTTACTGTATATATTTACTTATGTATATGTGTGGGTACATGCACACCATGGTACACATGTGGAAAGTTCATTTCTTCCCTCCACAGATGGTTTCCAAGGATGGAACTCTGGCTTGGTGGCAAGCATCCTTGCATACTGGGATGTCCATCTTCCCTGTCTTTAGCCTGTGCTAAAAATGCAATTCAGAATTTTAATGCTGCAGTCCACCCAACTAGAGTGTCACTCAAAAGCCTACATTTTCTTCTACTGACATAACTCCTCCCTACAAGACTAGGTTATCATAAATTCATCCTAACCTGATAACCTTTGGACATCTCAGTGATATCATCAGCTTCTGAAGTTGTTTCTCAACTTGTCTTCACCCTTTTGATAATAATTTCTAAACCAGAATTTCATAAGCCCATCCAAATTACTCACAATAGGTTTTTTTTATAGTAATTGTATCTCTTGGTATAAAAAAAGGTTCTAAAATAAACAATATTAGTTGAACTTCTAATCTATAGCATTTATAATATAAACATCAACATTATCACATGGTATATTTAAGTAAAGTATGTTTCTTATCTATTAACTAATGCTAATTGCTCAAACAACATTGACTGAGTATAGTATGAAAAACACTGCTAAAATCCAACAATATAAAACCATAAGGATCTGGTGTTATGGATGAAATTAAAAGAAAATTGACAGTAAGTCTACTACCTCTAAGAACTGGGCATTCACTTTAAAATCAGGAGGAGGAATCCCATTTTTAATCGCTGTGTTCTTTTTCTCTTCAATACTCTTGAAAAGGTGTTTAACAGCACGAGAAATGATTCCCTGCTCTTCCTCCATGATGTTGACATCAAATCCTGTTCCCATTGTGTATGTTTTTCCAGCTCCAGTCTGAACAACAACAAAGTGGGGGGGACCATTCATATTAACAAAGCCATAATAAATAAAAATGCAGCTGAATTACAATCCCCATGAAATAATAAGGTATTTACTTGTCCATATGCAAAAACTGTAGCATTGTATCCCTCAAAACAGCCTTCAATTAGTTTTTCAATGCATTGAGTGTAGATCTGCTCCTGCTGGGAGTCGATGTCAAACACATAATCAAAAGTAAATGCCTTATCTTTCCCTAGGAAGACCTGAGGCTCTCCTGGTGTGACTGATGTACAAATATGGCATCCTTCAATCTTTTCTTTGGCAAGTTGTGGTCTTATTCTGTAAAGAACAATCAGAAAAAGAAAATAATGGGCAAAATCAATTCTCAAAAAAAAAAAAAAAGAGAGAGAGAGAGATTTAAATTCTTGGTCAACATATTTAAATAAAGTGACCTATACTAAATTAACTTTAGTATATAAAATAGCTTGCCCAAATCGCCAAAATAATGAACAAGAGTATAGTTCCCCTTAAAAATTAAATCCTTATTGGATAGATGCTAAGGAATATAGACAGTCAAATAAATGTAACTACTCAGTTGGTACATTACTCTTTATTTCCAATTATCAACATAACAATGAAATATTACAGATATAATATTTAATCCTGATGCTCTGATGCCCTTGTCGCACCCTTTTCAACTCTTTTTTTTTTAAAAAACTTTATTTATTTATTATTTATTTATTTATTTGCCTTGGTGTTTGCCTGGAACTGGAACTACAGACAGTTGTTAGCTGCCATGTGGGTGCTGGGAATCGAACCCGGGTCCTCTGGAAGAGCAGACGGTGCTCTTAACTGCTGAGCCATCTCTCCAGCCCCCCTTTTCAACTCTTGACCAGAGGTTTCTGAACACATTTGACCATTATTTATGGTACCTTAACATGTTTAAGTACATTTTTACTACATGCATGAGTTTATTTCTTGGTTCACAAGCATGTGATACACACAAACACGCACACACACACAGAGCTAATCGTTTGTTAATGATGTGTATGCATATATAATTTTACTGTTTGGTCATACTACTAGGACATATCAGAAGCAAGAGTTTTCAAAACTAAATTAAGAATATATATAAATATAAATGCCAATATTTTCTCTCCAAAACAAAAATCAGTGAAATTATATGGGTTGTCCTTCTTTCACCTAGAGAGCACAGTATGCACCCATCTCTTCTCTAGAGCCCAGTGTTTCCATGTTCTATATTCTGTTTGTAATTTCAAGGCTTGTTCTCAAAGAAGGAAAGTCAATATGGTAATATGCTCATAACAAAACAAACTAGACTTTAGGTCCATTCTATTAACTCTATAGACACGACATCCTGGGCATATAAGCCAGTGCTCACTTGGTACAGATCCCTACTTGCCATGGAGAAACAGAAGCTGTTTAACAAAGAAAAACAAGACAAACACACACAGAAAATAGAAAATGATAAAGACAGAGAAAGTAACAGATGCTTAAAGGAATTAGTGCCACAGCCCTGTTTTATGTGGTCAAACTAGGGCCTACTGACGGAGAACAGGTTCATCAGTTTACTAAGGATAAACTCAACCACAAGACCAGATGTGACTTTTAGTGCCTTCTGTTTAAAATGGTAAGCAAGGATAGAAAAAGATACTGAAGTAAGGACATATTAGACTTATTTATGCATTGATATTGCTTTCCTTATGGCATTGTTCTTCTTTGCTAGAGTCTCCAACAAGGTTTGCTTTAATGGACTATAGTCATCACCAAGTAGCTGGTTAGGTACCAGGGAAAGAGCCATTAAGCTCGGCCTCCCATTCTCTCACTGTAGAACAGCAAGATCATCACTGGCAGAGGGAAACTGTAATTCCCATACTTCCCTCCACATTTAACACTGTTGAATTGTAGGATATTGTATTATAGGAAGACGAAGAGGGCCTGAGAGATGGCTCTACAATAAAAACACTTGCTGCTCTTGCAGGGGACTAGAGTTTGGTTTCCAGAATCCTCAGTACGTAGGCAGCTCCTAACTGCATAGAACTATGGCTACAGGGGATCCAACATCCTCTTCTGCCTCTGCAAAAATCTCTCTCTCTCTCTCTCTCTCTCTCTCTCTCTCTCTCTCTCTCTCTCACACACACACACACACACACACACACACACACACACAGAAACAGAGATAGAGACAGGGAGACAGAGACACACAGAGATAGACACAGAGATACACACCTATCCATATACATAAAAATAAAATAAATCTTTTAAAAAAAGACAAAGAGATAGTATAACAAAAAGTTCCTACAAGAAGCCCATGGACTTAACTTTATTTATGTATGTATTTATATAAGTACATATGGGTCATAAACTAAACTGAGGATCATGAGGTGAAAGAAGAATCTTAAGATATAAGAAAGAAAAAAGTGAGACTGAGTGAAGAAAAGAAGCAGTTTAAGAAGGAAGTGGGAGGCTAGTGGAACAAGTGGGAATTAAAAAGTCTACTATACCTGATGTAAACATAAAGATGCCAGGGCAAAGCCTGCTACGCTAATCTAAAAAATAATAGATTGTGCAAAAAGGTCATGGAAGAGCACCTCAACTTTCATGGTTCATGGGCTTAGCAAACAGTGTTTCTCAAAATTAATATTCAAACACCTCCCATCCTATGCTACTGAACTCAATAAGGATTCAAACTCTGGCTATCTTTGGGAAAAAAAGCTCTTGATTGGTGTCAAGACAGAAATAGAACAGTCTGAAGTATCTCAAAGGAATATCAGTCACACCCTTTTCTCAATTCCATCCACCTCATCAATCTCAGGAGCTACTAATTATTCCTGACCTAGCCCTTCAGTCCACCATGCTCATCTCATCATTGACATCACCCTCGTTAAGGCCCTCACGATCTCTCACTGAGAACATTACACAAATCTCTTGAAGCCTCCCCCAGTCTTGCCCCCAGAAGTCTGCTCAGCACAGTGCATATTGGTACCTGTAAGACAAGCAGTTGATGGAGTCACCAACCTCCATCATAGTGATTCTCTGCTTTGTTATGCTAGTCCTTTGCATTTAAAGAGGATTTTCACTGGTGAGGAAAGTGGTATGGGTTTTCACCCTTCCAGGAGCCAGTTGGGCTCTTTATGCTTCTGTGTCTCTAATCTCTACCAGCTTTACTGTCAGACGGCTCTGAGAACATAATAAATTCCTGGTGATAAAACAAAAGCCTGACTTTATAAATGAAACACAGTACTGTGTTCTTTTTTAAAATCAGGTACTAGATTTTAAGTAAATTATTACAACCATAAGCTAGTTTACTAGATTATTTACTTTCAGTTTTGTTTCAATACAACAGAAAAATTGGGCATCATTTGAATTGCAGATCTGCTAGCTAATTTTAGAATGCCATTGTCACTCTGTCTTTACCCTGACCTCCTAACCTATACTCATCTGGTTACTACCCTTGCTAATAGAAGGGAGGATCTGCTTAAAATACAGATGATGCCCAGTTCTACTCATTTGCATGGGTGGAGGAGAAAGTGTGGTTTTGGTTGCCAATGAGACATGCTGAATCCTCTTCCTACCAGATACATGCAAAGGCAATTTCTGAAATGGTCTGCCACAACACAGAGAAGTAGGAACTATCTTCAAAGGTTTCCTGTGTAATTCTCTTTCAATATTTCTTCCAAATTAGTCTGTTAAGCTGGCCAAATCCCTAAGCACACCCAAGTGAAAATTTTTCACTTTAAATTCAAGGCCAAGCCAATTCATTGCCTTTAATGGGAAGAGCTTAGCATCTTTGTAGCGACAAATTATAATACTATCTGAGATTATACAAGGAAAACAAAAATCCAATGTCAGTCCTTACAAAAGAAAATATAAAAGAATCTGAGATTTTCCTCTGCATATTTTAAAACTTTATTTTTTAGTAGTTTTATGTAAAATAAAACACCATTAAAAATACTCATCTAACCCCAAAATATGAACTCTATATTTTGTAATATAAACATTTTAGTTAAATTTTTTTTTAAATCTTTGCAAGTGTTTTAAATGTATAATCATATTAACTTGACATTTTAAGTGGTTTCTTAAAGAAAAATCTGTGTAAAACAAATGGCATAATTATTTAGGAAATAATATTCTAATATTTTACATCAAAATTATACTATAAAACTATATATAACATATAAATAATTATAGATTACTTATCTATAATTATTATATCTATACATCTAAACTATTATAAATATATAATCACACATATAATTATGATACATATATAATTATAAAGTACTAAAAACTATAATTTGTTGTAACTAGGTTAGAGGTATAAAGGAGATTACGATGCAAGGCTTTGAATTTTATGGTGGGTGAAGAAACTCAAACAAATGCTGACCTCGTCTCCGATCTGAACCTTCCCTTTAGCGTGGAGCAGCATCTGCTACTCTCTCATGAAACTGAAAGTGTTGACAGAATACAGGTCATCTCATCTCACTGCTCTTGAAAGACTGACTGTCTCTAGGCCAAATGTGGTGACATTTGCCTTTCATTCCAGCACTTAGGGGGCAGAGGCTTTGTGGATCTCTGTGAGTTCCAGGCCAGCCTGGTCTCCATAGCATGTTCCTGGCCATCCAGGGATGCATTGCAAGACCTTAGCTCAAAATAGAGAAAAGAGAAAAAAGACGAAAAAGGAGACGAGGAAAGAAAGTAATCTGATCTACAACTTTATACTTTTCAAACTTTTACTGTAGCTAGATGTTGTGACATCCTTGTTTTCTAAATTCCAATTACAAAACCAATTGTGCAAACTACCTAAAAAGTTTGGGCTTTGCCAGAAAAACGCCAACATTCAGCCTGCAATCTTAGAATTTTATAATCTGGATTCTTCCTGCTCTTCTATGTTCAAATCAAGTTACCTTGAGCCACTTCTAACATTACGAGGTCTCAGTTTGTGTCCTTCCCCATATAATATATAAGGTTTGCCATCTAGCAAGAATTCCGATCCCTATTTATCTGCAAACTGCATAATCTTTTTAGTCTCAAGGACTCTGACACCTTTCCCTTTCCTCAAGATGAATTACTTACCCCTCCCAGAAACCCCTTCATGATTTTAGTATAGTAGATATTAAATTATTTCTTCACTAGTGAGTCTCTGCAGATTATATAAATACATAAAACACAGTCATTCTAGAAATATTCCCTAGTGGACTCTCATAAGCTACATCAGCTAAAAGGAATCTAGTTCAATACTGTGCATGGATGGCTATTGCTCAATTGTCAAAAACTCATTCTTGCACAGTATTCAATGACACTATCTCTAAATTTCTAAGCTATGAGATAAAGAGCCCAGTTTAGTATGTGTAAGGTTTATTATATGCCCAGGTCCAATTTTAATTGATCAGGACAACAAAGCAAAGGTTTTCTTTCCTTTTTTTAACTTTTAAAATAATTGTGTTTTTATTATAGCAACAGAAAATTAATTAAGACAAAGTAGTTCATCATTTATGAGTTTTCTGGTTATCTCATGCAAGGTCAGAAGAAGAAATGTGTGTATATTAAATCTGTGAATTTTTATTGCATTCTACTATGAGAAGAAATTTTGAGGACCATACTCTGACATTGTTTAAAGTTGTTGGCATAGTTTTGAAATTTTGCTAGAACTGACCAAACTACATGTTTAAAATTCTAGGGCTGGGGAGATAGCTCAGTGCACAAAGTGCCTGTCACACATGCATGAAAACCTGAGCTTGTGTCTCAGCACTCAAGAAATTGCTTAGAAATGTGGTGTGCATCTGTAAGCACAGTGGGTGAGAAGACGAAGACAGCAAGGTCATCAGAGCTCACTGGCCAGTTATTCTAGCTGAATCCAAGAGCTCCAGACTTAATGAAAACTTCTGTATAAAAAAGTAGGGTAGATTGAGACTGGGAAGACTGCTTATCAGTTAATAGCACTGTCTGTTCTACCAGAGCACTCAGATTCAATTCCCAGCCAATCATATGGAAGCTCACAACTGCATGTAACAGAGGATATAATGTCCTCTTCTAGGGTTCCATGGACACTAATTACAAACAGATATATATGCAATGAAAAAAAAAACACATAAGAAGCAAAACTAAAACATTTTTTAAATAAAAAGAACTGACATTGACATCTGATCTACACACACACAAAGATATACCATAACATGAAAATTAATAAATTAGGAAGAGAAAGAGCTTGGGTATAGCTTATAGATAGAACATTTGCCCAGAATGTTCAAGGTGATAGAATATTTCCAGATCTATAAGAAACAAAACATAAAAAAAAAATCTATTTAAAGCATCCATTTATCAATTTTTTTCTTTGATGGCATATTTATGAAAATGTTGACAGATGGGACTTAGGCTGTTTCCCAGAAAATTGTGAATACTTCTATAAGGTAGACTGTTGTTTGAAGTTTTAACTGGAAGACTATTCTTGAGTGTATGGTCTTATCCTGGAATATGAGTAAGTAACCAGGGACTATACTCTGAAAGAAAATGCACCTCTTCCCACCAGCTATTAAATGTCACTAGTTCCTTGACTATGGGGTAGAACTTTATGGACTTCACCTTTCTTTCTTTTTTTGTTATTTTTGCTCTATTTTATATTTAAGGCCACATGAGACAAAGAGAATTGGAATTACGACATAGCATTATGAATTACAACATAGAGAACATGCCTAACCTATTACCAACCACTTTATCAGCATCCATAAGGTTAATCTTTGGAGCTCTGAGTATCATATGACTCAGGCTCATCTTTGTCACAGTGCTTCCTTACCACTTCCCGACCCAGAGGCATACCTTTGTATGGCCACCCAAGATACCTGTTTTGCTTATTCCCTAACTGTAAGTACATGCTACCATTGGCCACTCTTCAAATTTAATACTGGCGCTCTTTCATATTTCACATTCTTTGATTTATGTTTCTAACTGAATGAATCTAACTTGCATTTAGTATTGATTAAGGTGTGATACTGTGCCTGTATCTGTTCCCATGTCGGATGGAAAAGAAGTTCAATAGAAATGGTGATTCACTCAATATGTACATGGGTTTCTGGACTTCAACAAAATGCACCACAAAAATGTTTCCAACTCCTTTAAATATTGGTTTTCCCTCCCCCCTACCATCTTTAAGTGCTATTTTTTTTTTTTTTTTGCAATGATCCTATTCCACTGATCAAAACCCACCACAGCATTGACTCAATGCAGAGCATCACATGCCAGGATGAACCATGTAGTGTCCTGGAGTTCACATGTTTTCTTGTTTTATGCTTTTTGGATATACAGGTTGCTTTGCCTAGGATGCTCAAAGTCCTTCCAGATAATTCCTGGTTGTGCTTCACATTTCAGCTTATGAAATGAAAATCCAATGGACCACAAAAAGACTAGTAGCCTGAGATGTATCAGATTATACTAGAATGGCTTTTCCATCCATTACAATGCCTATTACCCCAGAAGGCCTTAGCTGTTTAACATGCTTGTGTTTCTCTTCTCTTACCTATAAAGTGGAGGAAGACATGTCTTTCTTAAAGTACTATGAAGAACAATGCGCTATAAAGCAAAATGGAATGCCATAGAATATAGCACATTATAAGGCATCTGGTATATGCAATTTATTTTTTATTTGTTTTATTTGTATTTGTGTCTTGCTTTCATGTATATGTATGTATCAGCTGTGTATCTGGGGACTGCAGAGGCCAGAAGAGGGAATCAGATCCTAAGGACCTAGAGTTACAGATGGCTATGTGCTGCCATGTAGATCCTGAGAATCAAACTGGGTCCTCTGGAAGAACAGCCAGTGCTCTTAATTGTTGAACATCTCTCCAGCCTTTTGATATATGCATTTTTAGAAGAGAGATAGTGGTGGTGCATTTCTGTGGTATGAGCACTCAGAAGGCAAGGGAAAAGGGTTACTAGTTCCCGGCCAGCCTAAGATGTATAACAAGACCTTGTCTCAAAACTCAAAATAATAAATTTGGAGCTACTAAATGAAAGATAACAATAATAATGTTGAGATTTACCATGTGCATTATCTGTCTAGGGAAGACTGTTCATCCTTCTGTGGAAAGTACTTATAAGAATACAAGCTTTCTTCACATTCTCATTTATCTCTCTTATATTTCTAAACTTTATAGCTACCAAAATTTATACAACTCTTTTGTCAAGACAAAAATCTTACTGAAAGATGTCGTAAAATTAATTCTCACTCCTTTAGTAGCTAGAAATGTGAAATAAAGAAATCCTTACTTTAAAAAGAATGGATTGCTATTGAGATCAGTGGATAGGATTTTGAGAAGGTAAAATCTTCCTTGCCTTATTAGAGTACACAGGTAAGTAAATGGCTTCCCAGCTCAGGATAGTTTATGGATGCTGCTGACTATAAAACTGCTTCCTCTCTCCATAGCCCCATCCCTCACAACACTCATCATCAACTTGTCCTCTGTCATTTCTATAGAAAGCAAAGGTTTTCTATGTAGACCCTTTAACAGAAACTACAAACTACTTTTTCCCTGCTGTATACTATACCCATCATTAGTTGTATGACTTCTTTCTTCTTCCTTCTTTTCTATTGTGAACTGTAGCACAAGACAGTTTATGTTCTGATGGCCACTGGAGAAATGACTATGACTCTAACAGTGCCATCAGGAAGTCACAGGACATTCTGAGACCGACTCTTGTAAGTTTGCCAAAACTGTGCCTTGTTTTCTGGTTTTTGCCTTCACAATAACAAAGCTATTTTTATAGCTGAATATATTAAATAATCCAAGAGACCTAGTTTCAAATTATACCAAAATAAAAAGATAAACATACTTTAGGATAAAGGCTCATATTTGCTATTTCCTTAGCTAAAATTTCAGGAAGAAAATCCAGCAGATTCCAGTCTGCAGTTCAACCCTGCCACATGATTTCAACAACATATGGAGGGATCTCAGTATCAAAGCACAGAAGGCAAGTTCCTAACTGCTGTATCATAGGACATCTCTCAAGTCTTTTTTTCAGCATGTAGTCTTAAAAGGGAGCATCTTCCATCAGACAAAGGCTTCTTTGCTCCCAATTCCTATATAAACACAGAATCCCCAAGCTTTCTACCAGTAGAGCAAGCTTGACTGCTTGTACAGTATCCATATACTGGGTGCATCTTCATGCACTTAGTGGACCAGGAGAGAATAAGAGACCAGTTTAAAATATGCAGACCACAATTCTGATGCTACTGTAAGCAATCAAAGAACTTAGCCTCCAGCTTGAGTAGTTTACCTTCTGACACTACCCATGAAATGGCAAAAGCCTAGCTTGTCATCTTGTGAACAGAATAAAATATCAAACTCTTCATAGGTTTTACCCACACTAGCATTGACTTCTGGCAAGTTACTCTCTCAGCCTCAATTAACTTACCCATAAGACATCACTGCAAAAGCCATACTGCACCATCTTGAACAATGAGACACAGTGTGGCAATGAAAGCCTATGTAGGTATGAAGTATTGGTATTATCACTACAGAGCCACTTGAAAATTCCCTAAGCCAGTTTCCTCATCAGTCAGCATAATATCTCAAAGGAGTCTGGATCTTTCATGAGGAATGTATGATTTAGTTTTGGGCTCCCTTGGCTATTGCCTTTTTTTTTTTTTTAAATCACAGTTTAAAAGTCCTAAGTCTTTGAGAAATTTAAGTGTGGAACTGTTCCTTTAAACATATATATACACAATAAAACACTGAACATTTTTCTGCATCTCCATGCATATAGAAATATAACTATATTTATATGTATTATGTACATAATGCTAAACAAAGATGATGAAATTGAGTACTTATAATTATACCTTCATTTGTAAAGAAAAGCTACAATTCCAAAATTATTTTTTTCATAGTAATGATTAATCAAGTTTTATTCACCCTGTCATTTATGTCAGTATAGGGCACAACAAAAACAAATCCAAGAAGTGTATTTGTGTGTCTATATGAGTATATGCCACATGTGTGTGGCTACCTGCAAAGGTCAGGAGAGGGTGTCAGATCCCCTGGGGCTGGATTTAGAGGAGGCTGTAAGCCACCTCATATGGGTTCTGGGAGCCGAATTTGAGTGCTCTATGACAGCAGCAAGCTTTCATAAGTCTTATCTCCACTCCCATTAGGAATTTTTGACTTTCTTATTCATTGTCAAATTCAGACATGTTGATAATGAACTTGTCACTTTCATACACACCCCATTCCCTTCTCTCATTTCTTCCCTCTCCTGCTGAAACCCTTATTCCCAACTAGTACCCCATTTTCAAGCAGGTTTTGAGTGTGTGTGTGTGTGTGTGTGTGTGTGTGTGAGAGAGAGAGAGAGAGAGAGAGAGAGAGAGAGAGAGAGATGAGAGAGAGAAAGAGAGAGAGAATGTTGCAGGAAACAGAACTCAGAGCCTCTTGCATGCCTGTTAAGAACTTCGCAATTGAGCTACATCTTCAGTTTACAAAATAGGAGATTTCTCTTATCATTATTACTTTTATCTCCCCTTATAGCCAATAGAGAACTTTATTCAGGAAGGAACAGAACTCCCCAAGTAACTAACTCATTTGGTTTAAAGGAAAATTGCAATTATTATGCTCCTTATTGTAAACTGTGCGAATCAAATGCTAAAGACTAAAATGTCAATGACTTGTAGGTACTGGAAAAATGTCTGCTAAGAAAGAACAAATAGCACCATTGCGCTGGAATTTATAGTATCCCGCTGTATATGCAGAAACCCATATTTCCTTTCAAAACCAGACAAGTGCACATATAACACAAGAATGCAGACAATAAACCTGTATTTTCAAAGGCATGAAATTTTCATAGCACTTTTCGGGTTTTCTCACACCATTACCTCCCCAACTCTTCTCCATTTCACTAAAAATATCACAAGGGATAAGCCCTCTGTTTCTAACTGACTGGTCAAGATATACAAAAATACCTTCTTTTTACAGTTGGCCACTGCTGATTCCTTACCATACTAGAGAGAGCACTGTTGTCCCTAATCCAGTTTCATGAATACTGTGAACTTCCTGCAGCTTGCATGTCTTTGCTAACTCTGTTTCACTTTGTTTGGTTGCTTAAGTTATTCTGATCTCCTCCTCATGCCACAATGGTAGTTTTCCAGTTCCTTCAATACCTTGACCTCATTTTCACTCTTTGAGGCTCCTTTTCTCACAACCTATCTCTACCCAGCTCTTCTCATACCCCCTTACCACACTGTTCTTCCTGACATCACCGGATCCTCAGCACAGACTGCGTCTTTTTCATCTCCGTTGTGCTGAATGATCATCACCGATGACTACTTACTCTGTTTCCATGCGATGCTCAATGTGAATTATTTTTATTGTTTTTTTATTCTCTAAAAGTTAGAACAGCTATTGTATTACCACAATATCAAGCCACTGCAGGGACTCCCACCTGCAATGTGAGCAGGAAGATTTAGAGCTCAAGACCAGTCTTAGCTATAGGGCCAGCCTGGGGCAGAGGAAACTATCTTGAATAAAATAAAATAATAAAACACCTTAGTCCACTACAATTGTGCATGGAATTTCAAAAGCCCTCTTGTAAAGTCATAAAGGAAACTACATATGCTTTTGAAAGTTGAGTATCTTACTATACTGGCTCATAACACCATCTTATTTGATTATTTATATATAAGGAAAACTGATATGGTTCAATAAGAATAACTATAAAAAGCTGAAGAATACATGTAGCTTCATAAACAAGAAAAGGCAACCATGGAAGAGTCTTCCCAAAGCTTCCAGAAGAATGCAACCTTGACCCCTCTCATTTCAGGATCTTGATCTCTAGGGAAAGAATCTGTGCTCTTTGAAGCCACTGTCCTTGAGATAGTTTGTTATAATAGTAAGGGAAACTAAAACTTGACCTTCAGCTTCATAAGAACAAGTAGTGAGTGCCTAAGATGCATGTTACAACCTCTAATGTTCAAACTAGGTCATTTTTGAAGGAAAATGGGACACAACTAGTGATCATTCCAAGTTAACCATTCTAAGTTAGGACTATCACCAGTACATTGTGATATACACTCCGTCTACTCATGAAGCACTAATAACAGGTAATTCACTGAGATTGTGAAGACGTATATCTCAACCAAAATGAGGGGGAAGCTTATTAATACTCAACATATCAGAAGCATATCAGGCTGAAGCCGTGGAGGGAGCACCAGCTTCTGACAACCAGCTTTCAAGCCTGGCCCAATGAAGGAAGAACTGCTTGGTAAGTTCAATATGTTTACTTTGTTTTCATTACACATTAATGCAGATTCCCAGGTCTTACCCAAACATGTTAATTCATCATTTCCAGAGGCAGGACCAGGATCTATATTGACAATTAGACCTCCACAGAACTCCAACAGATTGATGGGCCAGCACCAAACTTCTGAAGCGGTGAGCAGCAATATTTGCAAACAGACCCTGACTCCACTGGTGAGAGCTTTCTGCCACACCCTCCCCCCAAAAATACCATTTCTTCTAACACATTTTTCCTATTAAATGCAATCTTAGTGGGGCTGAAGAAATGGCTCGGCATTTAAGACCACTTACTAGACTTGAGGAAGACCTGGGTTCCGTTGTAAGTAACCATATGAAGGCTAATAATCAACAGTTAACTTCAGTTCTAAGGGATATGACATTGTCTTCTGAGCTCTGTAAGCACTGCACCCACATGGTACACAAACTTATATGCAAGCAAGATATCAGAACACACAAAATAAAAATAAATAAATCCCTTAAAAAATAAGTACAACCTTAGTACTGTGGTCCAATTTGTCTCAGACAACAAGGTAGATGTCTCCTGAGGAATGACATCCAAGGTTGTCCTCTGGTCTCCTACTCACATGTACCTTATACCCAGGAATGAACACACACACACATCCACACACAGGAGGGGGAACAGACACACATATCCACACACATGCATGCATGCATGTTCATATTGAAGTGATTCTTAAAACAATCAGTGGTAACTTAATTAATATTAAAACCATAAACAGTATTTAAGCACTCTTCATTTTCCATATCACTGTGTATTTAGTTATTTTAAAGTTATGTTAGAAAAATTTCTAAGATGTATAGTACGCTAGACACAATTTTTACATTACTTTTTGTACTGCATTGGATTCACTATGAAAAAAATCCTTGATATCTTCAGCTATTATCCTTACTAAGTATAACTGATATTCCTCCTGATGTGAGAATATCAGTAAGACACAAGAAACAAGTCAACTTTTGTTAATAATAATAATTTTCAAAAATCTCCCACATGCCAAGTAGTGGTGGTGGTGCATGCCTTTAATCCCAGCACTTGGGAGGCAGAGACAGGCAAATCACTGTTAGCTCAAGGCCAACCTGGTCTACAGAGTGAGTTCCAAGACTACACAAAGAAACTCTGTCTCGAAAAGCAAAACACACAAAAATCTCCTACACAAATACATTTAAAGATACACAGAGAGATTATGCAATAGCATGAGAAATAAAATGACTTCCAATAAAAATCATCTTTTTAACAGCTCATCTTCCATACACTTGCTTTTTCAGATTGCTTGCTATTTAGAAAGTCAGATAAATATCATCCATGGAACTTGACATTGATTCATGAGGTCTGTAAAAGGAAAACTACAAACAGTAGTTGCTGTGAGTCTTACCTATTTAATCTGGCCCATTACCTTTAAAATGTGTACTGTAATCAGAATTCAAAGTGAAAAGAGAATTAGCAAGGTGGTTTTCCCTCTCAGAAGCTCCTGAATATTCTAAGGAGACATTAGAGAACAAAGTGTCTTTGATAAATGTGCTGGCTCTTCTTCTGAATTGAAGGTCTGAGGAAACAGATAATGTCATCTATTAGCTCAGACACTAAAAGGTCAGATCTGAGTCTCAGACACTGAATAAAGGCTCCATTAGAGATTTTCTTTTGTTTTTTGACACTAAGAGCTATCTAAAGCCATTAGCTTCCCCTTAGGAAAACTGACTCTAAGGTTCTTGCCTTATTAACAAAATAGTGGGCTAAACTACATTTGAGGCCAACTAGAAGAATCAATCATTTCCAGAAACAGGAAGAAAAAAAAAAAACCTTCCCAGAATCAATTTCATTAAACAAACAATGCATTAACCCTTTATTTGTATAATACAATGCTAGGTAAATATAGGAGAAATAAAAAATTAGATAAAGCTTCTACCACCCAGACTTTGTTATGTCATATAGGAAATAAGGCAAAAAAAAAAAAAAAAAAAACCAACCATAATTCAACATGACACGTGTATGCAGGTTGCATGGAAGCTTATGAAAATACACATTATGAAGCTGAGAACCGAAATATCTACCTCTAATAATCTGCAGATGGTATTGATGCTGTACTGTTTCAAAGGCTTAGATGAAGATAATCACCCTAGATCATGAGGAGGAAGAAACATGCTTGTGAGGCAGTGAGGGAAGCAAGGCAACAAGAGCTTTGATGGATGCATTTTAAACAAGAAGAAACATACATTGAACCAACCAACAAGGACGTACTCTTTTTTTCCACCTAAGAAACCATCTAACTATAGTTACTAAATCTGTTGTTTATGCAGAGCTATTTGGTGCCTGTGAGATGACTCATTCCATGGGTAAAAGCCAATACAGTTATACACTGGTTCGGTGTGGTCATTAAAATCTAACCAGCCCACTTAAGTTCATCTACAGTCAACCAATGAAACAAACAAACAAGTGCTTTACAGGCCAAATTCAAATAAGGAACAAAAGTAAAATTTGTAGGTTCGACTCAAGGTTGTATTCTCCAATCCACCAGCCTTGGCCAAGCAGCCCCAATACAGGTAGTCAGAGCTGGTATCTTAAAGAGATAAGGTGAGGAACATTTTTTGCCTCCCAAGCAGCCAGGACTTTTAACATTCATTTTTATAACTATGTAATGAATTGATCTTATAATAAAAATCTGAAGCGAGATAATGGGGCAAATGCTAGCATATGGCTAGCAAATGCTAGATATTGACCCAATATGCTAGTGTTTGCCTCAGTATCTAGCTCCAGGTTTTTATTATAAGAACAATTAGGATTCGTGCAACACAAGAAGGTCAACTTTACGTTGGATAAAATAAGAACTTTAAACATATACCAAATGGTGAACGCAAAATGTACACAAATTTTTTAGATAAGACTTGAAGACTCAGATGTTCCAGGTGAGCTATACATTACACATTTTCTGTCATTGTAGTTTGAGGGATCCTAATGAACTAGCTGAGACTCAATGCTATTTTGGGTCTGCTCTTGTACTTTATCCCTCATTAAGTATTAATGAGAGGAAAAAACTCACAGGTAAAGTGATACATTTTTAAACACATGGTTTCAGATACAATGCACATGTGCTTGCTCACCAAGCTCTCTAAAAGGTAAATTGCAAATGAAATTGTTAGAAAAGCATCTAAGTTTCTGTATCACGCAGGCAGGTGCTAAAGCCTGGTCTATCATAGTTTACAACTGTCCTACACAACCATTAAGTTTTAATATGTTAAAGACTATTTCTCTGGGGCTTGGTTTGCTTTTGTTCTTCAAAAATCACACCAGTACCTTATATGTTGTGGCATAAAGTGCTAATCATACTCCAAAATCCAGTCTCTCATTTTTCATTAATTTATTTTACTTTATTATTTGGTATCAATAACATTTACCCAACTGCCCTGCACATCTTAATTAAGCCTCTTTGTAGCTAAATGAGGTCAAGTCCAGTGAGATCCAACAGTATATCTTTATATACAAAGGATGAGCCATCCCTTTCCAGAAAGCAGAGTGTAGTGACATACCACCTTGAATCATGTGACTCTAGTAACCCCAAAGGAAGGATGAAACAACAGAACCAGGTCCTGTGTCCCCAACGTAACGGACTTATTAGCTCTAGATTGTTTACAAATTACCTGTAATTCAGAAGAGGATGAAATTCTATTTTAATTGAGCCCTTGCCCAACCTATGCTCTAAGTAACATGGAACTCTGACAGCTGGAAGTAGTTGCCACTCTGACATTACCATGAGGAAGCTGCCAGATAAAAAGCCACTGAGCTTCACAATATCAGGACCAAACATTCTTTACTATCACCATGACCATCGGGGAAGCCATGTCAATGCCAAGCACAGTTTTCTCCTCGATGGGACTAGGTGATAGGCCAAACAGAAGTCAACAGAGCCTGAGAACTTGGATTCAGGTTCTCTGAAATGACATGTGCCAAAATGAAAACAGTTACATGAGACTTTAATAGTTAGACAACAAAGAAGATTACATCAAAGCATTTACCAAATACACTGTTAGGGGATCATAGTGTCAATTACAGCAAAGTGAAAAAGTCTACTACAGGCCTCAGATGCTACTGACGACAATCCTTAATTTTTGGCTTGTTAGAGGCTAGCATCAGTTAACACTAATTCTAAAGCTTCAAACTGATAGTCAAAAACATGTGTGGACTCTGGGTTGTTATTATGGGAAATAAAAACAAGTATCTATTCTAATAGATACAACTATTCTAATTCTAATCTGAGCAGGCTAGATTGCTATGAACCATCCTCTGCTGAAAGTGTACTCCCAGTCATTATTTATCTATTATCATAATTCTTTAAATGTTTAATTTACAGCAGCTTAAATAAACTCAGTTAACCTTTATTTTGTCTATATATTTGGAAATATTACAAGTGGTTTCCATCTTCTGTTCCTAAATCTGCTGGGACATTACACAATTCTGGATTTATCTGGATTTATTTATTAACATTTTCTTCTCCCTTTTCCTCTACCTTATCTTTCTTTGACATATTGGCCATTCTCCCACCCACACAAACAAGCTAACTAATTTGTGTTTTATGAGACTGTAAATGAATCTCTAATTCATCTTTGTATCTCCTCTCCCATACACTGAACCCTCTATATCTAACACCATTCTTCCCACTTCAAATGTTCTTAGGGCAGAGAAAAGCTAAGGGAAGTTACTGGGGGCTAGAGGGGCACCACATGAGTGCTCCACTTCCTGTGCAATCTTTACAAAGTCTGAATGCTCAGAACCACCTGCACTATTCTCATGTACCTTAATGATATAAATAAGAGCCTTTGAAATAACTCTTAGTTTGTTTACTTCGTATAAACAACGAAGTTATAAAATGAAGATATATAGTATAACTATTTCTATGTGAAATAACAGAGGTCCATTCTAACAATATGAAAAACTCAACTCTACAATAAAGGCAAACAGATTTTCTTTTCTTTCTTTTTTTTTTTTTTTAATGATTTACTTAGTATGTATACAATATACAGAAGAGAGTACCAAATGTCATTATAGATGGTTGTAAGCTACCATGTGGTACCTGGGAATCAAACTCAGAACCTCTGGAAGAACAGTCAGTGCTCTTAACATCTCTCCAGCTCAAAAATTTTCTTTTCTTAAAGGTGATTGTAGAGGGCTGAGGAATTAGCTCAATAACTAAAAGTACTTGCTGCTTTTGCAGAGGACCCAGGTTTTACTCCAGCACGCACATGGCAGCTCACAAATGTCTGTAACTCCAATCCAGGGACCCAATGTTGTCTTTTAAATTCTGTGTGTGGCAGACATAAATATGGTACACCTATAAGCATGCAGGCAAATACTCATATACATAAATAAAAACACATGAATCTTTAAAAAAAAGTAGTTTTTATTAAAGAGACTAGAATTTATTCAAAAGAAAAACTAAGACAAAGAAAACCCAAGATATAACCTGGCTTCAACACACAGTCATGATATGAATTTCATGAGTTAAACCAAACTATCATTTATGATTCATGTTATATCATTTAAAAATTAACAAAAGGCTTTAAAGATTTGCTTTAATGTGTGTGTGTGTGTGTGTGCTTCCCCTCCACCACCACCCCCACCCACCCCTGTGTGTCTAATCACCTGGAGCTGGAGTTACAGGCAATTGTAAGGCATCCAGTGTGGGTGCTGGAAACCAAAGTTTGATCCTAACAATGGAAGCCTAGCCTGGCTGATTTAAAGGAATGAAGAACTGTACTTGTCAGACTCAAATGAGATGATGAATGGTACTGATGAGCAACACTCATCTTTCACTAAGTGTCTACTATACATGCAAACCTTTTACATATCCTGTTTCCATGCAATCTGGATATTACTTTTCACTATTTTAAATGTGAGAAAAGTAATAAACTACTGAAAGCCAGAATTCAAGCTAACACATGGCCCTTCTCCAAAACCTGTAACATTCCCTATGTTCCACTGCTGGCCTGGCTGCAGCCCTCACAGTAGTGGTAATAGTATGACTGGGTAATCATCCTGTAGTAATGAAGCATCTACTAGATTCAAGACAGAAGAAGCCATGGCTAGGATCTCACATGTGACCTCATCTCTCAAGCGTGGATCTGGAGGATGAGTACCTGATGCTATCTAAACACATTTGCTTCCTGAACTTGAACAGAGTTCTCACAGCAAACTTCAGGAAAGAAATTGAAAATCTCTTGGACTCTCATAGTTAGATGGTGAAGAGCAAAAGTGTGTGTACTAAAAAATCTATTCAAAATTCATTAAAGTTATCTTTCAATTTCTACATTTGGATAGCTGGAGTTCATCTGGACAGTACAGAAAGTATATTAAATCATGTTTTCGAGTTCACAAAGGGTTACAGTTTAGTTTGGTAGACACACCTCTATGCATACATAAAATAACAGCAATGAAGAGATATCACAAGTAATACAAACCAGAATAATTCCAAAAACAGAGATTGATAAATATGGAAATAATCAAGAAAATCAGAGAATAAGGTACAAAGTAATAAATAAGCAGGACCTGGAGGGTTTTTTGTTTTGTTTTGTTTTTAAGGTAAATGAAGATTTTTTGGTGAAGAAGAATATAGTTCAAGCTAGATGGGAGTAGATAGGCATGGAAAAATAGACAATGATCAGACATATAAATATCAGATTTCACATTTCCCACCATCAATTACTATTTCTCACAGTTCCCACCATGGTAAGGCTGTTGGCCGGTGTCCTCTGGTGGCAGTCATGTGGATGATGCATTTTGTTGTGCAGAAAGGAGATTACTTTTGGGTTGCTTAGCATTTCTTCACAGGCTCCCTCACGAGACTGGAGCATTTACAAGCAGCTGGTTATTCCTTTGTTTCTTTATTGAATCATGTAATTCAGCACACAACTTCTGTCAACCATTTATGCTTGCCAGGAAGTAAGCAGCAAGTAGAAAGGCCAAAGTGACCACAGGAGGAGATCTCTTCAGCTGGGAACAAAGACGCAGTTGGTGCTTTGTCAGCTGAGAGCACTTGTGGCCCAGTGTTCTCATATTCCCGGGATGAGAGGATTTAGAAATGCTATTCCATTGTTCTCAATGGTCAAAGAGTAAATAAGGCTGAGCTTGTGGGAAAATACATCTATAAGAATGATATTAGATATTTACATTTTAAAATATGATGACCGTTGTGTCATGAAAATAAATAACATCATAAAAAATCTTCTGTGAGCTAAACTCAATCTTTATCCTCCACAAAGCTCTGAGGCCTTCCTGCACTGCCTACTGAGTTATGTAATCTGTCTCAGCCTCATCTAGAGGGTGCCTAGTGCACTGCATAAAACCTGTGGCAGCTTGGCTACAGTCCTGTCCACCTAGACTGTCAGAGGCCTTTGCACTTCCTACTACTTTTAGACCCAAATGCAGTCTTGCTCCATGGGCTGGCTGCCAAGGGCAGACCCTCAGAGCAATGCACAGCCCCCAAGGAGCAGAACCCAGGAGGACCATGAGCAAATGCTGACCAGTGAAAATAAGGGGGTAATAAAAGATAAGTCATTTCCCTTTACTTCCTCTAATAGACTTCTTTAAAATGAGCATTTCCATGTGGCTCATTCAGAGACAACTGTGAGTTGTGTTGACAAATAAATAGTTGCCTTGGATTTGGCATCTCTTCTCTGCTTTGCTTCTTCCCCCACACACACACTCACCTCCCCCGGTTTTGATATAGCAAGATTGCATTCCTGGAAGAGCATTAGCTCCTGGCTCTGTTGTCTAGGAAACCAAAACTAATCTTAAGCATTATTAAGGTGAATGAGAAAATTTTTGATACCTTCTCCAAGGACTGATGGAAAGGACTAAAACCTTATGACTATGCCCACAGTGGAGTAAAGATAAAAAGAATTACAAAGTAAGGTTGAGCATCACCCTTGGGTAAGCATCTAAGCAAGAACAATGTACCGTGGCACTGTATGGAGCTTTACAGTTACTTCACATCATCCCATTTCAGTCTCAAATGAACCATCCAACTTTGTCATGAAGAATATGGAAAGGAAGAAAAGTGGATAAAGTAGATGAGGTTTCATACCATACAATGCTGAGCCTAGAATAGCAACAGAAGCATAAGAACTTGGACTCAGTGGAATGGCAGACCAGATGAGTACTAGCTCCAGATCCTGAGTATTTAATGACAATAAATCAATCTGGCAGAAATCACTAATGCTCCTCATTTCAGAATGCTTGGTTTCAGCTCTTTTCATTCCACCATTCAGATGCTAATCAGTGCTTAGGGGCAGCCAAGCAGGGCATTTTCTAAGCCTTTTTTTTTTTTTTTTTTTTTAAAGTCTGGTACAGTCTGCAATGCAAATGCCATGTTAATGTCAAATGTTGTAGTCTTTGTTTACTTATCTTTTTCACTAATCTATATTTCATTTTCTTTAACCACATCTTAGAGAAAATTATATGTGTTTCTCTCCAGACAATTTCCCTCACTACACTGGGCAAATCTCTTTGCAAATAATTAGACATAAATAAAACATTTAACAAGTGCCTTATAATTTCTTTTACTTAAACATATAACTCTGACTTGAAATTTTGCTATTTTCAGATATTAATGTTTCACAAATATCATTGCTTAGCCTAAATAGTATTCAAGATGTACAAAAAATAGAAAGATTCTACAGATTTTGTTTACAAGAACTCTATAATAGATTTGATATACTATGTGTTATTTTATTTATTAAGCTGTTAATATTTAGGAACTTGAGCCATGGAAAAGTCTCAGCAAGTACATGTACTGCCACCAAGCCTGATGACCTAAATTCAATGGTGAAAACAATGGAAGGGGTCCTGCATGCTGTCCTCTGACCTTGAGCATGAAGATGTGTGATGGGATGCACATGCATGCCTGGCATGCACATACACACAAAATAAATTATGTGCATATATATAAATGTATGTATTTAATTTTGTGTACAATAAATGCAATAGTTTGGAGGGCTATCCCAGCTATTGTACCTTAGTCTCTGTCTGCCTTATTTTGTACTTATTGTCTTTCTCAAAACTCAGATATTTTAAAGGTATTTTTCCCCCTCTTCCAACTCATCCCACATCATGTTCTTTCTCTATACATAAAGTCAAAACAAAACTCTCAAAAGCACATTAAAAAACAAACAAACAAAAAACAATAACAACAAAAACCAAGGAGCCCATTTTCAGTTGTGAGTCTGGAGTATGGTTGTTACTGCAATAGAAAACACAGATTTTTCTCTCTCCTCTCCCAATTACAAGTAGTTTTTTGGTTAGGAGTATGACTGTGTGCCCACTTCACCTTCTCAATGCTAAAATTCTTTCTCAATAAAACTTGTGCAGATCTTATAAATGCTGTTATAGTCTTTGTGAGTTCTTATGTAGAACCACCTTGTGTGTCTGGAAGATGATGTTTCCTTGGAGTCATCCACCTCTGGTTCTTACAATCTCTCCATCTCCTCTTTCACATAGATCCCTGAACCTTGAGCAAAGATTTTTTATAAACACAACCTTTTTAGGGCCGAGTACTGAAAAGTCTCCCATTGTCTATATATTGTCCAGTTGCAGGTATCTGTTAAATATTATCCAATATAATAAAAACTTCTCTGGTGTATGCTGAGCAATGCACTGATCTATGGGTATAACAGCATGTCATCAGAGGTCATTTTATTGTTATGTTCATTTTGCACCTAATACTGACAGCTTTGTCTTGTGTTCTTGTCTACTTATCAGTGTCAATCATGCATTCCAGCTCATGTAGGTCTCAAATTCATCTAGTCAGAAAGTGGTTGGTTACTATTGTAATATTTGTGCCATTATTGCACAAGTATAGTACTAGCAGGTCACTATCCTAGTTCTCAGGGTGTGTGGTTTGGTGGTATTGATGATAACCTTTCACTGTGAATGCTAGTCAGTAGTGGTAAAGATTCTAGTTGGACACCACCTCCATTTCTTCATCTTCAATAACATTCAGCAATAGGGCCTTATCATCAGGTTGCAGACAGTAACCAATAATATTAGTAATAGCCTATAATGTTTAAGAGACCCTCTTTGACCATCAACTCAAGAAGTAACCCTTTCCTAGTACTGGGGATTTTACTTGGTAGTATATGATGACTAGGTTGGGCAATGTTAATGTTAGGCCTCAAAGAAACCTGGGACAGATATTACTGAGTACCAGTGGCTTCTCCCAGCACTTTTTGTCCCACCTGCTACCTAAACTTCTACAGTCCACTGGATTTTCTTTCCTTCCACCAGTTTCTGAGACCTATATAACTCAGCCATTTAAGCTACAATGCCTTCTTGGTTCTTCTTTTGGTTCCTTAGTCTTTCTCTCCTCTCTCTTCTTTTCCTCTCCCCGTCTCCCACCCCCATGTCCTGGTTTGGTCTAGACCCTGCCAGATGCCTCAGGTTGTTTTCTACCTCCTATCTACAATAAAACCTTCTCATCAACCATGTCAAGAGCAGTCATGTCATTCATGTGGTGTGGCAACCCAGGTTTGGCATATATAACTTCCTTTCCAAGCTGCTGGTTTGACTTTCCTAGGTATGTACAGATCATATGATTCTGCTGGTTTCTGCCACCCACCAAATTTGACTCCAAAGCCAAGAGTCCATCTCTTCAACTACTTCTTCCCTCCACATGCTCCAATCATTCATCTCTCCTCACCTACCCTGTAAGTGTCCTCCTGGGTTTCAGCATCAGATGAATAAAAAAGAGGACATGATCACTCCTAGGTATGGTTGAAAAGATTTTATTGTAGATATGAGGTAGAGTGCAACCAGACACATCTGGAGGAGTCCATACTACAGTAGGCCAAGAAAGGAGATGGGGGGAAGTGAGAGATGAAGAGAAAGAAAGAGGACAGAAAGAGGAGAAGAGAAAGACAAGGAAAAAAAGAGGAACAGAAAGGGAGAAGGAAGAGAAGAAAAGGAGAAAAAGAAGAGACCAGGAGTCAAGAGACCAAGAGAGTAAGAAGGCATCAAAAGGGTTCATAGTCAGAAAGGCTGAGTTATATAGGAAGTTATAGAACCTGGGGACAGGAAGCCCAGCCCCTGGGCTGGAGAGTTCTAGGGGAGGAGTAGGGTGAGAAGAAGGACCCACAGCTACTGAATGATATCTGTCCCAGGTTTCTTAGGCACCTGACAATTAACCCAACTAGATGGTAGGTAGATATGTATAAATTTTAGAAATTTTCTATAGGAGTAGATTATCATACAGCTTTTTGAAATGCCTTTAGCTTGCCATATCCTCTCAATTATTCTACCATCCCTTCCTTCCCCTTACCAGTTTAATGCTAGTATTCTAGTTTCTCCTATGTTCTGTTGTAGCACTATACTCAATTTGCTTGAATGGTTATGTCCTTTGCTGTACAGAAACTTTTTAGTTTCATGAATAAATGGGTATTTATTAATTATTTGTCTTAGTGACTGTCCTATAATGTCCTATACAGAAAACCCTTTCCTGTGCCGATGAATGCAAGTCTATTCCCTACTTCTCTTCTATCAGAAAATGGGTATCTTGTCTTATACTGAAGTCTTCAATCAACTGGAGTTAAGTTTTGATTGGAGCAATAAAGATGAATATAGTACCAATTGTTAAAATAGTTTCTTTTCTGCAGCATGTATCTTTGGCTTCTGCCAATAGTTGGGTGTCCATATGTGTATGAAGTTGTGTCTTGCACCTCACTTCTATTCCACTGATCAACATGCCTGTTTTATGGCAATGCCACACTGTTTTTATTACTACAGCTCTGGGGCAGAATTTGTAATTAATCTGTTATGATGATGCTCCAGTTGTTCTTCAGCACTCAGAACTTTCTACTATCAGGAGATTTTGCATTTCCACATGAAGTTAAGATAGTTTTTTCAACTTCTGCAAAGAATTGTGTTGAGTTTTGATGGGGATTGTAATGAATCTATAGACTGATTCTGGTAGAATGACCATTTTCACATTATTATTCCTAACAATTCACAATCATGGAAGATCTTTCCGTCTTCTGATATTTTCTTCAGTGTCTTAAAGTTTTTCTTATACAAGCCTTCTTTGGCTTGCTAGAAGTTATTTCTAGAATTTTTTGAGGCTGTTGTTAAGGTTACTGTTTCCCTAGTTTCTTTCACAGTGTGTTTGTCATATGTGCAAAGTATTATACAAAGGCTACTGGTATTTTGTGTTAATATTTTTATCCTGCTACTTTGCTGAAATGTTTACCTACCTACCTGGTGGAATCTCCTACATATAAAATCATATCATCTACAAATAAAGATACTTTGACTTCTTCCCTTTCTATCTGTATATCCTTAACTCCCTTTTCAGTCTTCTTATTGCTCTAGCTAAGGCTTCAAGTACAATACTGAATAGGTATTGAGAAAACAAACTTCCTTGACTTGTTACTGGTTTTAATTGAAATGTTTTGAATTTCTCCCAATTTGAATGATACTGACTGTGTGGTTACTGTAAACTTCCTCCATTATGTTCAAGTATGACCCTTATATCACTAGTCTGTCCGTTTAGATTTTTTTTCAAAATGTTTTTGTTTTCTAACACATAATCCTATGTGTTTGGGTTTTAACATCTTTATATGGTAGATTAAATTTATTGGTTTACATATGTTGAACAATCTTTGCATCTCTGAGATGAAGCCAACTTGATCATAGCAGGTAATCTTTTTTGATGTGTGATTGAATTTGGTTTGCATATATTTTATTAAGAACTTATATAAGAGATATAGGTATATAATTTTCTTATATTGTTAAGTCTTGATGTGGTTTTGTTACCAAGATAATTGTGTCTTTGTAAAAAGAATTTTGAAACGACCCTTCAGTTGTGAAATAATTTGAGATGTATTGCATTATTCTTTGAAGTTCTGGTAGAATTCCGATCTGAGTCTGTTTGACCCCTACCTTTGTTTCTTTTGATGCGTTTTGTTTGCTTGTTGGAAAATTTTAAATTATTGCTTCCATTTCACTGGGTTATAGTTCTGTTTAAATTATTTCTTTCACCGTGATTTAATTTTTGTAAGTCATATATATCAAGAATATCAAGAAATTCATCCTTTTCTCTTAGGCTTGCTCATTTGGTGAAAGACAGATTCTTCAAGAATGTTCTTGCAATTCTCTGAACTTCCTGGATGTCTACTTTAATGTCTCCCTTTTCACCTCTAATTTAACTAAGGTTTAGCAATCTGGTTGATTTTCTCTGAGAAACAACTGTTCGTTTAATTGAATCTTTATACAGTTTTTCATTATCTTTTTCCATTTCATTTATTTCAACTCTGAGTTTGATAATTTCTTCCTATCTACTCTTTGCAGAGAGTTGTTTCCTTGTGTCTCCCTAAAATCATCAAGTATAAAATTAAGTAATGTCTAAGGTGGAGTTTTTCGAATATTATGATAAAACAGGAATAAAAACAACTTAGGGATCTGTTGAGATTTGTTTTGTATCTTAATGTGTGGTTGATTTTTACGAAAACTCCATGGACTGCTGAGAGCAAAGCATATTCTTTACTGTTTGAGTGGAATGTTCTGTAGATGCCAATTATTCTGTCTGATTTATGACTAGTCAACTCCAGTGTTTCTCTACTAAGATTTTCTTCAGGTGATTTGTCTAATGGCAAGTGAAGCCATCCACTATTCCTGTGTTAGGGTCAATAAGGGATTTTTAGAAGTATCAGTATGTAAAATAGTTTGTGAGACATAGGGAGAATTCATAAGCTATCACAAATAAAAGAGAAGCAGTTCTTAAGCATGGAATATATTCCTAGCTTATTTCCTAAGGGAAAAAGAATTAAAAAGAATCCTGGATTCGTAAGGCCCTAAATAATATTCATGAAAACATAAACATAATAATTTTTAAAAAACCCAAGGCGCTAAACATCCACAACATATTAAGTAGAAATGAGACAGAACTGTCAATGTGCATATATGAGGTAGGAAGCACATTCACTTTCTGTTCATCAAACAGAACCAGAAGCAGCTCATTGGGGCTAGTTTCAATGAGGTCAGCTATACTTGTCCCTGTGTTGCCTAAATACAGCAAGGATGTGTTGTCTCTGGCCATCTCCTGTAGGCTAAGCCCCTCACTCACCTCAGATGTTCTCAGCTGGCATGGCAGAAAGTAACAAATGAACCCTGTGTGCAATGATTAGGGAGTACACCCATCCAGTCCCCTGTGCCCTGTTCCAAGAATGTTAAACTTATCCCATCTTTCCCTTCTCAGGTGCATTTTAAATCAGTATCTCTATGCCTATATATCTCCATTTGGTCCATGAAACTATTATTTCATGAATTCTAGGACAGACTGCTTTGTAGTATACTTGGTGATTATGATTACCAAAACAACAAGCTGAGAAGGGGGAGTTTGGGTAGATATGATCAATGTATGAAATTATCAACCACTAACCAAAAGACTTTAAAAAATTCACTAAACTATTCCCAATCAAGAAGGGAAGACAAGCCATAGAAAATCCAGATACAGTATGCCAAAACAGGCACACGCCTTGCACAGCAAGTCAGTATCGCACTATGATGATGAGCACGGGCTTTGGCATCAGCTTAAATGAGTATTTGAATCCTGGCTCTGCTCATAAACAGTCAAATGAACAAAGGCAAGAAAATTGTTCCCTTGTGAGATTATTTCCATGCCTCAAAAACAAGAGCATCTGCTCTCTTGATTCTCAAGAGGGCTAGTTGCCTCTTTAGGCTCCCTATTAAAAAGATGTGGATGGTCAGGACCCACATCTTTACCACTTTTTGGGTAAGGCAACCCAAAAAGCAGAAGTGAGTACTGAAGCCTTTACATACAAAGGAAGCTAGCTAGGCTTAGCCTGAGTTTGATATTTGATAAATAACAACAACAACAGCAAAATTGTATCATAATAGGGCTCCAGAGCTGCTAGTGGTCAAAGACTGATGTAATACTAATCCATTTCGGGACAAGACTGGGGAAAAAAGCATATAAAGAGACTAAGAGATAAATATGCCTATCCAGGGCATCACTATTGCAAAGAAGGAAAACTAGAAAATTAATCTAGGCTAGAGAAAGAAGGCAGGCCCCAAGAGAAAACCAATGAGGGTACCCTTAATAACAAATGAAGAAACTGAAAATGCTAGACCATTAATCCTAAGATATCACTGACCAGAATTTCAGTTGTAGTGCAGAAATACATTTGAAAACAGCAAACCCTTTAGCGATACAAAGTTGAATTTCCCATTAGGATAAAATTACTATAAGATGTTTAATGTAAAATAAAGTAAAAAAATTCATGCCATTTTTTCTATCAATCACTTGCTAAGTCATAATTGACTTTCTAAAAAGATAGACTTCACATTTGAGAACCATAGGTAGAAAGCACAAATTTAGTAGATACTGAAGGTAAAGAAATCTAAATATATTTTGTGTATATTAATAGTTTCCTTATGTAACCTCAAATTAATTTATTCCAAATATTAGGCAAATCAAAGAAAAAAGAAAGGAGTGAATTAACATCCTTGTCATTGTTGATATACTTCCAACATTTCCCACTGTGTCTCCTGTGCACAGCATGCACAGATAAGGTCTACTCAAAAGAGAATAAGAACAATGTGGACAGCATTTTCTAAAACGTACTTTCCTGTGAAATCCTTGTATCAGTGGTCTGGAGCTCTTGTTTAAGGCTCACACGTCTCCTTGCTCAAGCTGGATGCTGCCCAAGCTTGGGCACCCAGATCTTATAAGGGTATAAAGAAGAAAGAAGATCTTCAGCTAATGCTATTTTATTGCTAATTCTACCAATATGCTAGAGCATCAGACACTATCATTAGATAAAAACTTAGAGAAAAGACTGTTTATGATGAAGCTCTGTTACTTTATTCCTATATGAAAACTGGAGAGTAATATAAGATGTAGAGCTCCGATAATCCATCAGAAATTAGGATCCAAAGGATCTCAAATATTAAACAGCTTTATATATTCTAATATATAATTAAAAATGTTCATATCTTTATATTCAATTAGAGAAATTATCTTTCACCTAAATTTCATGGAAAATTTTTCTGAAACAAGTGATTTTTACAGAAATATATTAATGATAATTACAAAGCAAAGATAATTAACAAGAATTTATTCTCAAAGTTTGCATTTCATAGAATGTACATGTTACTTTTAAAATGCAAGATAAAATTAAGTATTATTAAAGTAATTCATAAATGTTGTGGGAACTAAAAATTATTATTTTAAAATTTGTTCCCAGGTCAAAAGTAACAAGATGAATAAGGGTGTTTGTGGTGGAAATGTTCTCTGTATGCTGTAAATAAAGGACTGGTTTGGCCTATGTAGAGCACCGCAGAAGTGGGTGGAGGATCAGAGCACAAACAGGTAAGAGAAGGGCAGAGTTAGGCAGTCGCCATCCAACCCCCAAAAGAGAAACATGTAAGAGAAACAGGTGAGCCATGGGCTGAGCCACATGGTGAATATATTAATAAAAATGGGTTAAGTTAAAATAAAAGAGCTAGCTAGTAATGTGCTTAAGACATGGGCCAAACAGTATAAAATATATAAGTGTCTAATTCATTTCTTTCGGGGACAAAAGCCACCGCAGACCAAGTTCAAAACCTCCTGCCCCATACGGCCCAAAAAAAAACTTTCTACAACAGGTGTTGGGGTAATAAGCAAACAAAACTCAGTCTTTATCCAATTGTCTTTAAGAAGGAAATTCATGGAAAACATGTTTTTGTGTGAAAAATGCTTTAGACAAAAATCTTGGGCTGTTAACAATCAAAGAGTAGTCATGATAAAATGCTATCAAAAGAGTACAGGCCAGCTTCCCAGGATACAGACACTGGGGCAACTCAAACCAGGGCCAGAAATGAGTTGTGAGTGCATGGGAGGAACTCTTGGCTAAGGGCCAAAAGTTGGATTAAACCAGTGTCCAGAATATTAAACAGGCACAACTTCATATGCATATGAGGTATTTTCTCCTCTTAAACCCTTCCCAAGCATTTTTCAAGAAAAAGATATTTTAAGACACACCTTCAAGAAATAACATTGCAGGATTGTCCATGACATTTAATATTAAAAGAATTAAGCAAATACATAGAAAATGGTTTATCCAAAATGTCACTTAAGCTACTCATTCATTAAACTTTCTCAACTGGTTATGAATTGCAATTGTACATAGAAATAAGTGAAAATAAAGAGCCTATCAAAACATTGATCCACTGTAAATAACTGATGAAGAAAAATCCAGTTCTAGAAGAATAATGTGCCTTTAAAGAAAATTATATACACTTTAGGAAGAAACACTAAGAAATTTACATTATATATTAATAAATGGATCTCTACCAAACATAGAACAAAATATAAGAAACAACATTGTACTATTAGACCACCTCAGAAGTGAAGCATTTTCTTTCTAAAAATAATGGATATGAGAAACTATCACAAAAGCCAGGATAGTCGTGTGGTTAAGTTTAGAACTGTGTCCTTTCTATGTTCTCTGAAGAATTCTAAGATGTATCAACAATTGTGCTGCTTCGAAAGTAATTCTCCTCTCATGCATTAGTTTTCTTTCTATTGCTGTGATAAACACCATAATCAAAGGCACCTTGGGAGGAATAGGATTACTTCACCTTTTAGGACAGACACTGCAGGAACTCAAGCAGGAACAGAAGCAGAGACCATGCTTCCTGGGTTGCTCTCCATGGTTCACTCACTTTTATACAGCCCCAACCACCTACCCAGAGGTAACACCAGCCACAGCTAGCTGGGTTCTTCCACATCAATCCTAATTAAGAAAATGAATCCAAACTGAATGGCAGTGGTACATACCTTTAATTCCACCACTACAGAGGCAGTGGCTGGTGGATCTCTGAGCCTAGGCCAGTCTGGTCTACAGAGTGAGTTCCAAGACAGCCAGGACTATATAAAGAAACCCTGTCTTAAAAAAAAAAAAAAAGGAAGGAAGAAAGCAAGGAATACTTTCTCAATGTTTATTCTATCCAGATGATGCCAGCTTGAGTCAAGTTGATGAAACTAACCAGGACATCTGGTGATATTTTATTCACTGGAGAGAGACATCTTCATAAGACTTAAAAACTATAACAATTCTATAATGTACTGATACAGATACATATCTCAACATGATCATATAATCATTCTGCTTCTTTACAACTACTTTGTAAAAATACAGTGCCACGTGTACTCATGATTCAAGAATGTGTGTAATCCCATTTAGAAATTGAGAGTCCAATAATGAACTCAATTTGGTACAAGAATGAGTTTTTCAAATGTTCCTTTGTGACACAAAAAACTATGAGTCCTTCACTCACCCATGCATTATTCATTTATTAAAGATTTGTTGAATACCTAGGCAATGAAAAACAAAGATGTAAAATATTTGCCCTTAACCTTATAAAATTCAGTCTAAAGTTTTTAAGATAAGCAAGTTTATCATCTAAATATATGTTGAAATTATACCAATTTCAAAAATTAAAAGTAAAAACTGTTAAAATCTGAGCTGCATAGTGACTTTTCTAATTAAAATTTTCCACCATATCTAATGATACCTGTAATATAAAATGCATACAAATATGTGTCCATATATTTGCACACATACATTTTTGACACTTCCAGGTTAGATAACTTATATCATCGTAGTGGGATTTAGATGTTATTTAAGGAGGTGTTGTCTTAAGGTTCCATTTATATCAATATATTACAATTAAATATTTCCACAATATATTGTGATAGCAATAGAAAGAGCATTGGCCCATATGTTCTAGTGCAGCTCAGCCAGGTGGCTTAGGAGAGGTTATTTAATTCCCATCAGTCTAACTTCCAGTATGCAAAATGAAAATGATAATACCTGTTTCCTAGGCTGTAGGCTTGCTGTGGAGATAAAATGGCAATGTGCATTGGTACCCTCTTAACAACCCTGCAATGGCACTATGATCTAAAACAAGACAACTCATAGACAAATCTTTAAATAAAACAATTACACTAACAGCAAAGTCGTGCTCCTTTTACGTCTGGTATATAACATGTAATGAAAATTGAGTTAATGTTGAGTTAATACTAATAAAATAATTCTAAAAGATATACCTCCTGGCAGAAGTTTCTCAAAGAACCAGGTATATCACATGGGAGAGAGCTTGTTATAATACTAACTCCTACTTAGGAGTTCCTGATAAACAGACTTGAGAATCCATGTTTTATCAAGCACTCAAAGGCTGAAATACCTAATATATATACTAAATAATATATACTAAAATATAAGCCTCACTGAAGATGGTGAAATACCATCTTATTCTTTTGGATTCGTTGACAAATAAAACTAGAATAAAATATCTAGACTAGAAAGAAAATACACATGAAATAATTACTGTATTTTCTAGGTACCTTAAAAGTATGTTATTATTGTTGATTTTGTTTTGTTTTCCCAAAGAGGGTTTTCCTGTGTAACCCTGACTGTCCTGGAGCTAGCTCTTTAGACCAGGTTGGTCTCAAACTTACAGAGATTGCCTGTCTTTGCCTCTCAAGTGCTGTGATTAAAGGTGTGCATCACCACTGCCCAGTCTGCCTTTTAAGTATTCTTAATTAAAAATGGATTAGGTTATGTCAGGTATTTGTTTGCTTCCTTAAGTACTGGAAAAAATAATGAGTTACTACCTTTACATAACTAAAAAAACATATCCAAAAGCAGTTAAGAAATAAGCCAGAAGCTTTTGACCACTGGTAAAAATTTCCCTTTCCTTAGGGACAATAATCTTTAGTATAAATGCTTATACTCTTATGGTGTAATGCATGACCATTGTCACAGTCAGGTTTCTATTGCTGTGAAGAGACACCAGCACCAAGGCTACTCTTACAAAGGAAACTGTTTAATTGGGGCTGGTATACAGGTTCAGAGATTTAGTCCATTTTCATTATAGTAGGAAGCATGGCAGCACACAAGCAGACATGGTCATGGGGAAGGATCTGAGAGTTCTACATATGGATTGGCAGGCAGCAAGAGAGTAGGCCTGGCTTGAGCATTTGAAACCTCAAAGCCCACCACCAATGACCCATTTCCTTCAACAGGGCCACACCTCCCAATAGTGCCACTCCCTCTGAGCCTTGGGGGGACATTTTCATTCAAACCACCACAACCACCATTCAAGACACAGATAACACTGCAAAAAGTGGTCAACAGTTCCTTTGAAAAAAAGAGCTCTAAAGTTGTGCCACATATAATTTTAAAATAATAAAGCTATTACTATTTTACTAAACCTAATGTTATAAAAATATTAAGAAAATTATATAATCTTGAGTTCTTTTTCTTGGCAAACTGACATATTAATGATACTTGCACACCATTTTAGCAACATCTACATTATTCCAAGTATGATGCATTCCTTACTGTTTCAAATGCACAATGTTAAACCAATTCTGCCTAGCGAAAGAAAATTTTCCTAACATCTTTTTTATATTAAAAGAATAAAAGGTAGCTATTAAAATACATAATAGAATCTGAAGCTATTTATATGTCAAAATTAAACTTGACAATTTGTTTTTTTAATTTTCCTTAAATGGCTAACTTTCAAAGAGACTGAGTAAAATACAAGATTATTTTTAGATCTTTACAAAACAAACATTTTTAAGAACATGTATTTTTTTATTTTTTTAAAAAAAGTTTATGTAAAACAAATCAATGATGTTATCTGAAATGTAACATCTACTAAAATTACAGTACAGTTAAATGGTGATATTCAAGCAAAGCACTATTGGAAAGTTTTATACAGTTCTTTAAATATTCCTGATTAAGAATCAAAAAGCCATGAGCATTTTTCCTTGCAGCTGCTTTATAAAGTTCATACACACTTTCCACAACTGACTGCTAAAAACAGTCCCACACCATCACATGTTCCCTACTAACAGACAGCTCTGTGTTTGAAACAGAAGACTGCCTGTTCACCTTGGTGACTGAAAATATGGAGCTGCTGTCCTGAACTCACTCATGAAGGAAAAAATATGCAATAAGAAAACTACAAATCCACTCATTGACAGACAAAATAGTAACTGGACAGTTACAAACTGTTATTATATGCATGACTAACACTTTATTTTGTATACAGAATCCCAGCCTCCCTGGACACCCATTCTGTTCAAGTCAAAGCTGAGAATACCCAAAAACCCTACTGTAGATTCTAACAGCAACTTGAAGTTGGAGAACACACTGTGTTTAAAAAAGAAAAAAACTACTACTCCAACTCCAAAAATTACTAGGATATTTCCAAGTGTCAACACTTTTATAAGTAATATATTTTTACATAAAATGTAAATTACAGTCTTATGGAATTTCAAGTCCATTATAATGTGACTGACTGTATCTCATTTAGAGTGACTAGCTGTAAGAGTCTTCTAGAGAGATGACTCAGCGGTTAAGGGCACTGACTGTTCTTCCAGAAGACCTGAGATCAATTCCCAGCACCCACATGGCAGCTAACAACTGTCTGTAATTCCAAGATCTGACACCCTTACACAGTTATACATGCAGGCAAATCACCAATTCACATAAAATAGAAATAAATATTTTTTAAAAGTTTTAAAAAAATTTAAAAAAAAAAGTCTTCTCTTATAGGCATTTGATTCCAAGAAATCAACTGGTAAGAAACTCAAGCACCACACTGAAGAGCGGGGACACTAAGTGAGGTTCTGTGTATGTTTACTACCAAATTAATGCTGTCACTTTGTTCTCTGAATAGATCCAACATGTAACACGGGAGGTGTTCAGACATGTATCATTTGCTTCTGCATATATTCTTTTAGGCCTCTATCCCTTAACTTGACAGTCAGACTTAGCAAACAACTATTTCCTTATTCCTTGGCTTTACTTTACTAACAGATGTTTTCCTAGTGTTTCTTCTCAAAAAATTCTAGTGGGTTATTTTCTTTACTCTTTCCTCTCTTGCTTCACAACTTTTACTTTTCTAATGGTTGACCTCTCACAAATTCCCATTTTCCTCAAAGAAAAACTTCCAAAATTCGTAAGCATTAAAATCCATAATTTTAACAAATTGTGGTGATGTGAATAATACTGTCCCCGAAAGGCTTATATGTTTGAATGTTTGGTCCCCAGTTGATGCAACTATCAACTGAGAAGAATTAGGTGAAGTGACCTTGATGAAGATGTCACAGGAGGTGGGCTCTGTATACAGCTCACACCATGCCCTGTATCACTTTCCGCTTCAGTTTGCCTGCTGCCTTTAGATCAGGTTGTACACACGTAACTACTGCTCTAGTACCATGCCTGCCTGCTCCTCCCACCATGATGGCCATGGAGTAACCTTCTGAAACTACAGGCAAGACCCAATTAAATACATATTTTAGAGATTTATTTAATGTATACAGTATACAGAAGAGGGCACCAGCTATCATCATAGATGGTTGTGAGACACCATGTGGTTGCTGGGAATTGAACTCAGGTCCTCTGGAAGAACAGTCAATGCTCTTAACCTCTGAGCCATCTCCTCATCCCTAAATACATTTTTATAAATTGCCTGATCATAGTGTTTTGACACAAAAATACTAACCCTAAGACACAAATATCCCTCTACTCAATTCCCTCACAAACAAAAGGCCTATGACCTACTTACAGCCTGTGATGACTTACAGCAATATTTTATTCTCATGGATCATACCTTATTCTGAAATTCAACAGAATCTCCCAGTATTATAATATTTGAAGAAAAATAATTTGCAAGAGACAAAAAGTTAGACATACAAAAGATTTCATCAGTACTATTAACTACAGTGATCTGACTGACATCTACAGAACTCTAAACACAATCACTACATTCAAATCTGCCTAAACCCAGATTCGTGTTAACTCTCCATACCACAAGGCAAAATAAATTCTTTCCCTCTTTCTGTGACAATCTGTCACAGGAAAAAAGCATTGTTTTCACTTGGGTTACTATTGCTGTGATGAAACATCATAACCAAAGCAACTTGGACAGGAAAGGATTTATTGCAGTTCACACTTCCATATCTCTGCTCATCATCAAAAAAAGTCAGGACAGGAACTCAGACAAGGCAGGAATCTGGAGGCAGGAGCTGAAGCAGAGGCCATGGAGGATGCTGCTTCCTGGCTTGTTCTCCATGGTTTGTTCAACCTGCTTTCTTATAGAACCCAGGACCACCTGCTCAGGGGTGTCCCCACCCATCAATCACTAATTAAGAAAATACCCAGGCTTGGCTAGAATCAAATCTTCTGCAGGCATTTTTGTAATTGAGACTCCTTCCACTCCAGTGACTCCAGCCTGCATCAAGTTGATGCATGTCTCTAACTCTTGCTAGCTTTTGGAACCCTTATCCTCATACTGGGTAGCCTCATCCAGCCTTCGGGTTGATAAGCCATGTTTGGCTCATATCCATGGTAGGTCTGTCCTCTTCTGAACAGAAACTAAGGAGAAGTGGACAGGTGAGACAGAGGAAAGATAAGGCAGGGGAGAAGAGAAAGAAGAGGAAATAGAAGCTTGGTTGTAAAAATAAAAAAAATTGTGTGTGTGTGTGTGTGTGTGTGTGTGTGTGTGTGTGTGTGTGTGTAATTAGCTAGGAAAAATGTAGTATCAAATACACAGCTCACATAATGGCCATTCAGAGAGCTGGAACCATTGTACTTCTGTCACTGTACAAGTGAAATGGAAATCAGCCACAGATAACAATAAAATAGTATCTTTCTACATATTAGAAAACTAAGAAACTGTAGAGCTCTCTCTCTTCCCAAGAGGGTGCCCTGAGAAGTCACCACCCACACTGAGACTGGTCTCTGTCTCTGGTACCACCCTCTTCTCTGTAAAACCTTCCCTTTCAGCTTTTCCCTGTTCTTCCTGTCTTCAAGGCCAACCTTACCTACCTTAGTCATGAAGCAGTCCCTGCTTGTTTATAGATAATATAAACATGTCAACATTATCCTACTTCCAGCTCAAATACTGTTTACACCGCTATTAGCTCCCAATCACTTCTTGCCATAAAGAATTGTTTAAAGTCTGATGTGTCTCAACACATCAGTTCTTAAATAGAAATGTCAACTCTGGGGCTGGAGAGATGGCTCAGTGGTTAAGAGCACTGTCTGCTCTTCCAGAGGACCCGGGTTCGACTCCCAGCACCCACGTGGCAGCTAACAACTGTCTGTAGTTCCAGTTCCAGGCAAACACCAAGGCAAATAAATAAATAAATAAAGTTTTTTTTAAAAAAAAAAAAAAAAGAAATGTCAACTCTTTGGTAATGTAATTTATATCTTATAGCCTCAATATTCATTGATTGACCAGCAATGAAGAGTTTATTAGGTAGCAAAGTCACAATTCCAATTTCAGACCTACTAAATTACATATGTACCTTTCTATTTTTTTTAATTTTTCTTTTAAATAAGTATTATGTGAGTTGATGTCTTGCTTGCATTCATATCTCTATCAGGGTTTTGGGTACCCTGGAACTGGAGCTGCCATGTAGGTGCTGGGAATCGAACCTGGGTCCTCCAGAAGAACAGCTGGTGTTCTTAATCACTGAGCCATTTCTCCAGTCCCCTTGTAAATTTTGTCTTAATTTTTATTATCTTTTTATTTTTTTATTTTGCAACAGTGTCATATTGTGTAGCCCAAGTTAGTGTCAAACTTCATATCATCCTGAACTTGCATACTACCAAGGGCAGGATTATAGGTATCTACCACAATTGTCCAGATTACAGTGTGCAGTGTAACAAGAGCCATAGGTAAATAAAAAATATATCCAAAGGTATGCCTTATACTGCTTCTTTCAAAGTGATGATAAGATACTTTAAATAAAAGCAACTTAATAATTATCATTCAAGTTTACCTAAAAATGAGCTGGGATTTATTGTTGGTTTTTTGAGACAGGATCTCACTATGTAGCTTTGGCTGTCCTGGAATTTACTATGTAGATTAGGTTAATCTCAAACTCAGCTTTCTGCCAATATCTGCCTTTGCTTCTTGAATACTAGGATTAAAGAGCTATATCTCCACACCCAAAATTGTTTTATTTTTAACAATCAAAGAACACATAAAATATTTAAGGCTAGAAAAAAAAAAAACAACCTTTTTTTCAGAAATACAATATTTAATTGGTAGGCATACCTATAATCCAAGCACATGACAACATAGTGTGCCCATACAAATCAAGCTTTATGTCTTTACTACCTACTCTAGACATTTGCCAGTAGATGGTGATGCTTAACCAGTCACTATGAATAATGGCACAATACAGAAAATAGAAATTGGATGGTAGTGTAAGCCTCTTCCATCATCAACAGATGTATCTATCATAACTAGTGCATCTGGTATAATTAGCAATTTTTATAAATATTTACCTCTAAACTGTCTCAGTTCTACCTTATACCTCAAGATATGATGCTTTTGTTTTAAAATGTTATCCTAAAACTACTTCTAGGCTTACAAGCTTATATAGTTTATAGGAATATTTAAAGCATACATATTTATAGAAGAAGAAAAATATAACCTCTTGCTTAAAACAAGCAAACATGAATCACCTTTCTATTATCCTAGAGGAACTGTCATGTGGTTGAAACCTGAAGCCAAGGTACCCTTCACTGTGCTCCCTTTTCAAGACCATGCTACAATTTCTCTTCTGTCCTTCAGTTCAAATACAAATCTAGATTATCTTCCTCAATATCATCTTTCAGAAGGCATTGTACAGAATAACCAGAATTGAGGACGCAGCTCTTTTTTTTTTTTTTTCATTTAGTCCAACTTCAAAAAATCCTCATAGTTTATTACAGTCTCAACAATGTTTCAAAGTCCAAAATTCAAAGTCTCTTCTTAGATTCATATAATTTCTTAACTATAATCACCTGTAAAAATCAAAACGAAAAAGCAGATTATGTACTTTCAGAAAATAATGGCATGGGATATACATTACCATTCCAAAACACAGGGATAGGAGCATAGTGAGGAAATATTGGATCAAAGCAAGACTGAAAACCAGCTGGGCAAACTCCAAACTCTGCATCTCCATGTCGGATATCAAAACACTCTTTGATCTCCAACTCCACTCAGCTTTGTTGACCGCAACTCACTCCTTTCTCTTAGGCTGGTTCCATTCCCTGCTAGCAGCTTTCATCAGTAGAAATCTTTTGACTCTGGCATCTCTAACACCTTGGGTTCTTACCAATGCAATCCAGGCTTCATCTTCAGAGCTCCATGTAATGTCCTGTCTACTAGCATTCATTCAGAATTACTCTGACACATGCCTGGCCTCAGCAACCTTCCTTAGGCATGGAGACAAATTCCACATCTGTTTCTTCCATTAACTCACATGCTAGAAACATGTAACTAAATTTGCCAAATTCTGCTGCTTTCTGGGGCTGGAACATGGCGCTCTCACTCAATTACATTTTCACCAGCTTTCTGTTTTCTACCTTCCCTGCCTAAGCTTGACTGTCCTGAAACTGGATCTCTAGACCAGGCTGACCTCAAACTCAGAGATCCACCAGGCCATGCCTTCCCAGTTCTGGGATTAAAGACAGATGTGTACCACCACACCTGGCTCTAAGCTTTTCTTTAGTTCCTTTTCACAAGCTGAAAACTTAGCTGGGTGGGATCTTGCCCTGAGGTCACCCTTTCCTTTAATCCATTTCTTTTTTTTTTTTTTTTGTATTTATCAAGAAAAACAGTAAATTGAATTTAAAATGCTGATAAGTTAACAATAACCATAAAGAAAATAAAAATCATAAGCATGACTTATCAAGGGTGATAGTGCAAATAATTTGCTACACATAAAATTACTTTGTGTTCAGCTTTCCCTCTGGATTTTTTTTTTTCCTATTCCTGTATATCCCCATTCAAGATCCCTTCCCCCTCCGGCAACATCAGGTCACCCTTTTTTTCTCCACAACTCCCCATCCCCTCCCTGGGCAGGCTGCAGACAGTCCCATGGTCCCATTGATCCAATAAAGCTTAGTTCAGTCTCTCCTCCTGGCAAATCCAGTTTTGTCCCCCCTCCCTCAGGAGTGAGTCAGGTGTTCCTATTGTTGGAGTAGGGTCCGAAGGGTCAGTCCAGGGTGTTTCTGATCCCAAGCTGTTTAGTGGTTGTGGTTTGCAGCTTAGGCATGCTTGGCTTTTTTGTTGTTAGTTTGTTTAGAGACTACTAATGAGTGAGTACATCCCCTGCTTATCTTTGTGGGCTTGTGACACCTCGCTCAGAAGGATATTCTCCAAATCCATCCATTTGCCTGCAGTTCTTTAGTAGAGCATAAGTTTATAAGGTTCTCCATTCCATAGGGTGGGGAAGAGACAAAACACACTAAAATTGTATTTTGGCATGGTAGTATTTAAAAGAAGTTGTTTCTAGGTTAAATAGGTAAATTAATAGCTTGTTTGCATGTCCAGTTTCTTTCTCCTCCTTTGGAAACAACTGGTCAATTCTTCCCCCTTGCTGCTACCTATTCTTCATCAGTCCATTGAAACAAAGCATCAACACCTAATCCCTGGTCTCTTTGACATGGAAGAATACTTTCAAAATAGGTCTCTTAAGGACAAGCAGAGAGTGTCTCCAGATGTCCTTATCAGACTGCATTTCTTAGTTCTGTGAAAACTAAAATCATTTCTGACAGATACTAAATATTACAAGGACTCACTAATATAAATTATTTCAAAATTGACCATGACGTAGGAAATAAAAACTCATGCACACATCAGGGGTTACATATATTCAAGCAGCCTTCTGTCTATCCATTAAATGTGGATTATTGGATTCCAGTTATACATGAAATTCTACACATTATTCTACAATTTTTCTTTGAAGATGCAATATATGATGTTAACTCCTGATAAATAGAATCAACAAAGTATCACAAAATAAATAAATCTGCTTAAAGCTAATAAAGGTTTCCCACCAGTACTTCAAAATGGTCTAAATCATCCAATGTCTTGACTCCACAGCAGATTCAAATTAAAGTGGGATGTTTTCCTAGTTTGTTTGCTAGATCAAACTCAGGGCCTCACAAATGCTAAGTAAGTGCACTACTACTGAGCTATATTCCCAGCATCTGGTAAAAAAAAAAAAAAAAAAAAAAAAAAAAAAACCTGAAAAAATATTGGTATAGCGTATATGTCAAATTAATCAAAGTTTTAAGAAGCTATTCATCAATTACACTTCAAAATGTGTAATTGCCTTTGGTGATTTTTGATGGCTCAGGCTCATAACCAGCATAGAAACTGGGGCTTGTATTCTCTTTCCTTTGTATAACAAGAGAAATCTTCAAATCCCTTTACTGGGTGACTTAGTTATTATTCCTGTTGCAAGGGATAGTGACAGAAAGTTTATGTTTCAACTAAAAGATTTTCATCGTCTCTTGCACTACAGTTTATTCGGTGACAACTGTGCAGCTCACATGGCTCTGAGATCATTAACTACTTTTATATAACTGTTGTTGTTACCTTATCAAAAGATCTATTTGATATTTAGCTGATATCTGTGTGATACAAACAGTCAGAAAAAAAATCACTCTTATGAAAAATGATTTACATGCTTTTAAATAGTTATTAAAGAATCTTATATGGCCGTAATAAATATCTGATCCAACTAACTGTGAAACCTAAAGGATCAGACAGTCCCACAGAGTCAGACAATTAGTATGTCACCAAATCACCCATAGGAAGAAATCCCCTCAGGCAAGCAGGTCAGAATCAGTAGACTGAGTAGTAAGCACAGAGCATCCTGAATATGAAGTAAAAGTTTCAATAGATGCACAGTTAGCCTCAGGCAGATGCTGTCAGCAGCTGCCAGACATTCCACAATGGTCTGTTTTGATTGATAGAAAAATTTTAGTCAACCCCACAAATATTAAGGGTCTCTCCTAAATTGATCACTGTCCTGGACACTGTAGAGCTAGTTATTAATTGACAAAAGTCCCTTACTTTAATATATAGAAGAGCCTGTGCTAAGCATTCCGTGAATACAGTGATTTTTTTTGTCATTGATATTAGCCTAAGACAAAGTTCAATGATGAACTGAGCAGTAAACATGAGCAGTAACTAAGGCACAGTGGATGGGAAAACAGTACAAATGACTGGAACAGTGATACAAGGCAGGGCCAAAAGTTCAGTTCCCGGAATCAAGCTATTGAAGGGCCAAGAATAAAGGTTTAGTTCATTCAGCAAAATAAGTTTATGCCTGCATTAAGTTAAAAAAAATTAAACAGAAAGACTATGCTATTCTTCTGAGCTTCTGAACTTAAGAACAGAATCTAGCTAGACACAGGAGTCATTAGAAATATGTTAGTGTTAGCTGGCCTTACTTCAAAACATGGGCAATCTTGGGGAAAAGAAGGCAAAGAGATCAGTAGAGATGCAAGAGATGGTAGAAATTTAAAAATTAATAATAATTTTTTTAAAAAAATTGATGCTAATAGCAATGAAATGGAGTCAGTCAGAGAAGCCTGTGGCTGAGTCAGAAGATCTGACTCAAGTTTTAATTCTTGATGTTATCTAGATGAATCTAACTCCTCCTCCTCTTCTAATTTTGTTTTGTTTTGTTTTGATTTGATTTTTTAAGACAGCCTTTGTAGCCCTGGCTTCCCTGAAACTCCATTTGTAGACCAGGCTGGCCTCAAACTCAGAGAGATCTGCCAGCCTCTGCCTCTAAGTCATGCTATTGAAGATAGGAGCTACCACCACCCAGCTCTCATCATCTTAAAATAAGAATAACACAAGCTGATTAAAAGAACCAGATAAGAAGTTATGAGTATTTGATCTCTAACCCACAAGGAACCACGAGCTATACATAATTTAGCTGTTTCTGGGGCAGCAGACTGTAACAGTAAATCAGTCACTACATAGTAAAGACCAAAGTTGAGTATAGGTCATATTCTAGCACAGGGAAAGAAGAAAAATACAGTACACGAGGCTTTGCCATGACAAAAGCTAAAGTATTTTGGCATCGATGGAGTATATGAATGAGAATTCTTTTAAAAACATAAGAATTAGAGGCTATGATGTACAAGAAGAGAGACTAATACTATCAATACTATCATATTAAATTCTGGTAAAGAACTTGAAAATATCAAATATAACATTACATGTGTATCTAAATCACATGAGAATAAAAAAAAACTCTTGAGTGAATACAATTTTGCCACACTATATTTTTAAATGTCAACAATATTATCAATTGTTTAACTTTTACTAAACATTCCACTGATACAGTAAAACAGAGATAAAGATATATGCATTCAGAGTTACTTCCTATTCAAATAGAGAAGACTTATGAGAAGCCTACTTTTCAATGTAGTGGGCAAGGAAAAGAAATTGCTTTTATTTTTTTTTATTTTTTTTTCTTTAATCCTATGGCTTGTTAAGGTCTTTAAAAAAACAAACAAACAAACAAACTATAATCAACAAACAGAATTATTAAATTCTGAATCTAACTCTGACACACCCCAGAGGGAAGGTTGGCATTTTAGAATGTTCATACATTACCCGTCCATATCATTATGGCATTTCATTATCCAGGGATAAATAGAGCTGAATAAGGGTAGTAGCAGAGGGAACGACATAGATACTGAACACAGCAACACTACACCTCACTATGTGGGAATAGTGTAAATGCTGAAGGCGGCAATATCACACCTTACACCAAGCATATGGAATGTCAAGCTCTACCATCTGAACTAGACTAGAGGGTTAACTTGTCCCTCTTCTGAACAATGTCTATTCTGTCACTTGAATGAGCAAAAGCTAAAGAAATGTAGAAAACTACTATGAATCTGGACATAGATCATCTTTATTGCAGTGTCCAATATTTAGAACAATGATCAAGACAAAATATAGCTTTTGAGCTTGTTCCTCTCAGAAACATCAGTTTCCTCTCAATACTCATTTTCCTCTTAAGAAACCATGTGTCTGTGTCTGCTACTGTCTTATGACAAGCACTGTCTACTTACTATAAAGGAAAACCTAACAGAAGACTGAAGACTGGAGCTTTTAATGACAACAAAATTCTACCAATAGCAAATGTCCAGCATACCCTGGGTCCCTGTTTAGATCTTTGTATGAAGAAACACATCATCATTCTACCCAGAGGGGGGGAAAATCCACAGGAAACTGGAATTGATAAGGTTATACATTATAACAAAAACTGGAATTGATAAGGTTACATTATAACAAAAAGGCATGCAAATAAAAGAACTTTTAAGTTATATCAAAATAGTATTTAATAAATACTCTTGAAATATTACACCAGCCCTCTTATCTATCTCTGTCAGATCAAAGCTAGCCAAATAGTAAATGCTATTAACTACCAGGAAAAGAATACGTAGATTATGTCTGAGTGTGTACATGCATACTCAGATGTATGTGTGTACTTACATCTTTGTGAATATGAAGTTGATAGTTTTTGCAATCAATATATACATGTGTGTGTGTGTGTGTGTGTGTGTAATGAAATTTATAGAAAGGAAATGAACAACAGGACAGAATTAATACAGAAATTGGGAAAGCATTAAAAAAGTTAAGCATAATGCTAAAAATTAAGAGAGTGCAAAGACTGGATTCCATGAGACTTAACCATTATGTACTTAAACTGCTACTATGGAAAATATGAAGTTCTTCCTTCTGTCCACAAAGGTGGCTATTGTAATTACAACGGCTGCTAGGGCAGACCCCTCCAACAGGTTGCATATAGCATGTGCACATTCATTTTTGGCATGTTTTGTAGAACAGCCAATTGTTCCTGTATCAACATGCAGATTCTCCCAACTAAACTGAGTTCATCTTTTTTCCTCCCTGTTTTCTTCCTTCAGAGATTAAATCCAGTATTTCCCACATGCTATGCATGGAGCTGCAGTCCTAGTCCTTGGACCAATTTCTTTAAGGGCAAAATTCATATCCAATTCATCTACTCCCTAACAGAGTATGTTGAATCACTCTTTCTTAGCAGGTTGCAATAACAAATAAACTGAATTGAACAAAAGTGATGCGAATTGGTCTGAGCCATGTTTGAATGGAATGGTCAGAGATGAGAACTATTTGTCCTTACAAATCTAATTATTTTGCTACCAGAATATGTCTCAGTAATTCTTGCTATACCATGAACCTTATCTGGAAATTTTCACTAAATGTAATGTACACATAAAAGTACTATTCACTTCATACTCAAGTTCTTAGCCATAAAGAGGTATCACATTCTTTTTCCACAGGGTTACTTTTACAATATCATTACCTCAGACTAAACCAGGGGAATTGACATGTTTGAAATCAAAGACTAACAAATGAAGTCATATTTTAAAGATTCAATTATATGGATGTCATAGATATCTACAGAACCTTCCACCCAAAGGCAAAGGAATATACATATTTCTCAGCTCCTCATGGAACTTTCTCCAAAATCGACCACATAATTGGTCATAAAGCAAATATCAGCAGATACAAAACAGTGGAAATAATCCCTTGTAACATATCGGACCATCAGGGCCTAAAGTTAGAGTTCAACAACATCAAAACCCAAAGAAAGCCTACCAACTCATGGAAACTTAACATCAATCAGCTGAACCATCTCTGGGTCAAGGAAGAAATTAAGAAAGAAATCAAAGTCTTCCTAGAATTCAATGAAAATGAATCTACAACGTATCCA
>PVIH01004794.1:34084-134217 GCA_004025045.1 Sigmodon hispidus | reverse complement strand
GATCCCACTCCACCTAGAGGAACACCTGACTCACTCTTGAGGGAGGAGGGAAAGAACTGGATTTGGCCAGAAGTGGAGACTGATCTAAGCATTATTGGGTCAGGGGGACCATAGGACTGTCTGCTCCCTGCCCAGGGAGGGGATGGGGAGTTGCAGAGGAAAAAATGACCAGATGTGTTGGGAGGGGGAGGGGACCTTGTAAGGATGTACAGGGATGGAAAAAAAAAATTCAGAGGGAAAGATCAACACAAAGAAAATATAGGTGTAGCAATCTTATTTGTATTTCCACCCTTGATAAGCCATGCTTATGATTCTTATCCTCTGTATAGTTATTGTTAACCCTTCCACATTTTAAATTCTTTTTTTTTACTGTGTTTTTTTTGATAAATACAAAATAAAGAAGGAAAAAAAATGCTAAGCCTTAGCTTGGCTTATTTCTGATCAGCTTTTCATAACTTAAATTATCCCATTTATCTTTTGACTCTGGGCTTTTATTTTTCTCTTCTGTAATCTTACTTTTACTCTTACTTGCTGGGGTTGGGTGACTGGTCTCTGGGTCATCCTCCCCTCACTCCTAGACCTTGTTGTCTCCTTCTGTTTAGCCTCTTTGCCTGCCATTCTCACCTGTCCTTTCTCCTGTCTTGCTACTGGCCATTCAGCACTTGTTAGACCAATCAGATTTTTTTAGACAGGCAAAGTATCACAGCTTCACAGAGTTAAACAAATGCAAGAAAAAATAATGCAACACTATTATTGTTCTTGCAGAGGACCTGAGTAAATTCTCAGCACTCATATCAAGCAGCTTACAACTGCTTCTAACTCTAGCTCCAGGGGATGGCCCTAACCTCAGATAAATGCACATATACAGACATACATATATGTGCATAAAAATAAATAATAAGAATGTAACACATATTTGCATCATTAAGACAAATGTTTCACAGCATAAATAATTGTAACACATCTTAAAATAATATTTCACAAGATGGCATTCTCTAATTGAAAGATAAAGACTTGCTGATGACTAAAAAATCAAGAACAAATAAAATTTCACCTAGAAAAAAATTCTTTTCCCCTAATGATACCACCTGAAATTGGAATAACAGAAACTGGTATTACATATTGAAAGGCTCAAAAAGGGAAAGAGATAAGGGCATGGAGGAAATTAGAGTTTGAAGGAGAAGGCTTCCCCCCAAAAAATGGCATAAAAAGCTATGTAGAAGGATGTAAAAGCAGGAAAAGAAATAAAAGATGACAATACTGAGGGTTGGTGGACTGAAGTAGTCATGTGTTGCGGGATGGGTGAGTGGGGAAGATAGTGGATGGGTCAACAAAACTAGGGATACATAATAAGCTTTATGGAACTCCACTAATTCATAAGATAATTTCAAAATATAACTTATTCAACTACCTGGCTAGTGAGGTTACAGATCCTAGTAGAGATCTCACTACTGCCAGTTTCCTAGTGAGAATAAATTGCAACTATATTTCAAATACCAGTAAACCTACAGAAAAGTGTAGCACTCAAACATCATCAAGATGTTTCTTTTTCCAGCAGATTGAGGCCATGAAAGAAAACCACAACTGGTCAAAATACAGAGAACTACTGACTCTGCATTTCCACCCTCAATTTATACATCTGTCACACAATTATTGCAACTGTAAAGGCTGAGAAAACAACACAGAAGAAAGGTAGGCAGTGTAACCAAAGTCTGTAGCATGATTATATTTTTGAGATATAACAAAGAAGCTATACCCATGAAATCTTAGAAATATTTCTGTGTATACAAGACTTGAACAGTGGCAACACCAACTGACATGCTAGTGTGATGTAGAAAATCTAAGAGGACCTCATCTTTAGATGAAGAGGTACAGTCAATGTCAGACTGCTGAGAGAGAATTAGTGGTCCTGTATGATGTACCCTAGACATATACACATGCGTAACTCTAAAATTAATCAGCAGGGTGTATTTATATATGCATTTCTTTATATATATATATATATATGACAATAACTTAAGAAAAAGATCATGAACTTTGAGAGCGATAGGGTGGGATTGGCATGGAATTATTTATAATAAGGAAGGAGAGAAGGGGATGATATAAAAACACACATAAAATTTAAAAAGTATTAAAAGAAGCCCAAACAGAATTATCCTGCATGAATAGAATGTATCATTCCCAGATGAATTATTAATTGAAAATCACAGTACAATGCATGAGATGCCTTCCTACCAAATATTGGTCAGGTAGGCCCCAAACATCTCTAAAATAGTTCCTAAACATTGTCATTGTCCTTGGTTGCCTACTGTAACTACATATAAGACACTATTGACAAAGACTATACACATGCCTTAAAGAAATCAATGTTAAACAGAATAGGAAACGTTTCTAGCATTCATGGTGCCAGAAGGTGCTGTGTTGGCTACTTGGAGAGAAACTATATTCTTAATCTTATGCAGCACAGAGCCTTGCAATGTGCAACACTGATCTGTCAGGCTAGATATGTCTACTGGTACAAATTTGGCACTACTGTTATGGGTTAAAACTAACTTCTTTGAGATTCAATTTGAGGTCTGCTCCGCAGGAGAAAATTTTATGCTTGTTATTGTAATTATGGTCAAAAGTCCATGGCTGGGTTTGTCGTAGGCACTAGGGGAGAATTTTCTCCTTTTATTTTGTTAAATAATTCTGTTATCAAATCATCTTTAAATATATATTTTTAAAGGACTTAGTTAATGATAGATTTCCTGTGCTTGAGGGAATGGCCCCATACACATGCATATATGAGCAACACAAACTGAACTTGGTTGTTTATAGAAAATATAATAAAGTAGGAGAGTAACGTGTCAGTAGGACATGAAGTATGTTAAAATGGGAAATACATTTCATTGTATATGTGCATTAAATTCTCAAAAAAATAAAAAATATCCTTTCAAGAAATGTACAAATAGTTTTGCATATGCCTGACAAAGTATACTTCAAAGCAAAACCAGACACAATAAGATATTCCTTGTTGAGGGCTGAATTCAACAATAAGATATGAAAATTGTGAATTTATATGTATCCAGTATTAGAGTACTCAACTTTACAAGAAAAATATGATACTTAAAGGAAGAGATATATTTCAATGCAGTAATAGTGATGAATTTCAAAATCCTGCCTCCATCAATGTATAATCATCCATACCAAAATTCACTAAAGCAACATCAGAATTAAAGCAGACTTTAGAGCAAATAGACCCTTATAAAAAAAAATAGCCATGACAAAAAAGCCTTGTTAATGAGTAGAACATTCTTGACATCTTAAAAATTGAATTACATCCTGCCTCTTTTATGATTAGAATGAGTTAAAACAAAAATTCAAAAGAATTAGAAATGGCACAAATGTTTAGAAATTAATTGCCAATTTTAAAACAAAGTTAACTCAGATTAACTGCAAATATTTATTTCATTATGTCACTTCCATTCATGTACATATTATGCTTTAATTGATTCCATATACACAAATATTTCATTCGTTCTATCCTACCTGTATTTGAATCCATTTTTTTCCTAATAGTTCCTCTTCTACTTTCAGGTACACACGTGCACACACACATACATATTCTAGACATTAATCCTCAGCTCAACAAATAGTAATTGATTTCTACCATCTCATAAGTGAACTCTTTACTTTCCTAATTCTTATTGTTATATGCAGGAAACTTTTATTTGATGCAATCTGATTTTCTGGTTTTTGCTTTTATTTCTTGAACTATTAGATTTCAAAGCTTTAGTATCCATATCTGTTTCTTGAATGTTTTACTCCAGCTTCTTTAAAATTTTGCAATATGACATTAATATTTTTGGTCCATCTAAACTTTGTACTGATTAGAAAGATTATAGCCTCAGTCTCCTACATGTTGTCATACTTACCTACTTTCCAAGATAGCCCACAAGAACCTCCCAAATTTCTAGCCTACTCTTCTGTTTTTATTTATAACTGATTCCAATTAGATATGTTCCCAGGCTCATAACTGTAGGATCATGTCCTGGATCATCGGCAACATACTGGAGGCCATACCACTAGAAAAAAAAATAACATTCCATTCTCCAACAGCCATCAACTGCCAATATCTCAGGTAGGGATGGACCACTAGAAAAAAAATAACATTCCATTCTCCAACAGCCTTCAACTGCCAATATCTCTCAGGTAGGGGTGGGGCTTTGTGAACCTCCCCTTAAATCCATGTTGTAATGTTTACTACCTTGATATTGTACAGGTCTTGTGCAGGTAGCAACATCTGATTAACCTCATGAGTGAAACAGCCCAACATTTCCATGTCCAGAAAACACTGTTTTTAAGCAGTCTTCACCTACTTCCTTCTCCTACTTCTAGCTCTTACAGTCTTTCTACCTCCCCTCTGATATTACCTGAGTCTTTTGAGTACAGAGGGAAATATAGATGTCTCATTTAAGGCTGAGTACTATACAACTACTTATTCACTGCATATTAATTTGTGAGTCTCTGTGTTAACTGTAATCACCTAGTTTAATAAGAAGTCTCTCTGATAAGACGTGAGCTACACTAATATATGGGTATAACAATAAGCATTTGGAAGGTAAATTGATGCCATGGTGAAACCATAATAATGCTGTGATGAGTCCACTGCGCTTTGTGATGTCTCCAACTTTGTTCATTTTTCTCAGTATTATATTAGTTTTCAAGTGTATTTTGGTTATTAAGATTATCTTCTTATTCCAGATGAATTTTAGAAGTTTCTAGACTTGTAAATAATAGAGATAATATTAATTTTATGGATACATATTTATAAATTATTTATATATATGAATAATTACTTATAGATTGTTTCAGAAACATGACTATATTTACATTATTAATCCTGCCTCTCTATGACAATGGAAGGTATTTGATTTTTCTATGATCTTTTTAACTACTTTTTTAATTGTTTCTAAGTTTCACACTGAAACTTTCTCAACTGTTTAATAAGGTTTATTCATAAATATTTTAATTAATATTTTATTATGAATAAGGTTACATTTTTATCTGTGTATATCCTTGTTCAAACTCCCTTCCCCCTCCCACTCCTTCCAGTCACTCTCTCTTCTCCATATCTCTTTATCTCCTCCCCAGCAAGGACAGGAGGTCCCAAGGTACCTTAGTTCAGCATCCACTCCAGACAAGTCCGATTTCCTCACTCCAACATCAAGACTGGGTCAGGTGTTCCTCTGGAGAGAGTGGGATCCAAGGTGCCAGTCCAGGGTGTTTCTGATACCAAGCTGTTCAGTGGTTGTGACTTGCAGCTTGGGTATGTTTTGCTTTTTTCCTGTTTGTTTGTTGGTTTGTTTAGAGTCCACTAATGAGTGACCATATCCCCTGCTTATCTTTCTGAGTTTGTGATACCTCGCTCAGAAGTATATTCTCCAAATCCATCCATTTGCCTGCAATTTTAAGGATATCATTTTTCTTACTACTGAGTAGTACTCCATTGTGTAGATGTACCACAGTTTGTTAATCCATTCTTCAGTTGAGGGGCATCTAGGTTGTTTAAAGGTTCTTGCTATTATGAATATCGCTGCTATGAACATAGTTGAGATAATGTCTTTGGAGTGTGAATGTGCATCTTTAGGGTACATGCACAGTAATGTATTGCTGGATCCTTAGGGAGTTTGATTCCCAGTTTTCTGAGAAACTGCCATACTGCATTCAGAGTGGCTGAACAAGCTGACACTCCCACCAACAATGGAGGAGTATTCCCCTTGCTCTGCAACCTCTCCAGCATAGGCTGTCATCTGTGTCTCTTATCTTAGCCAGTCTGACAGGTGTAAGGTGGTATCTCCAAGTTGTTTTGATTTGCATTTCTCTTATGGCTAATGATGCACAAAACTCAAATTCAAGTGGATCAAAAACCTCAACATAAACCCAGCCACACTGAACTTAATAGAAAAGCAAGTGGGAAATACCCTCCAACGACTTGGCACAGGTGACCACTTGCTAAATATAACACCAGTGGCACAGACCCTAAGAACAACAATCAATGAGTGGGACCTCCTGAAACTCAGAAGCTTCTGTAAAGCCAAGGACACAGTCAATAGGACAAAAAGACAGCCTACAGAATGAGAAAAGATTTTCACCAACCCTACAAGTGATAGAGGACTGTTCTCTAAAATATATGGAGAACTCAAGAAACTAGAGCCCGAAACCTTGAATAACCCAATCCAAAATATGGGGTTCAGAACTCAAAAGGAAATTCTCAGCAGAAGAATTATCAACGGCTGAAAGGTACTTGAAAAAGTTCTCACCTTCAGCCAGGAAACCCCTTCGGCCCCTGCGGTTCTTCCTTTCCAGATTGGCCATCTGTGGTGGAGCAGCCCCTAAGATGCAAATTTTCGTGAAGACCCTTATGGGGAAAACCATCAAGCTCAAGGTTGAACCTTCGGATACTATGGAAAATGTAAAGGCCAAGATCCAGGATAAGGAAGGAATTCCTCCTGATCAGCAGAGGCTAATCTTTGCTGGTAAGCAGCTGGAAGATGGCCGTACTTTGTCTGACTACAACATTCAAAAGGAATCTACCCTTCATCTTGTGTTGAGACTTCGTGGTGGTGCTAAGAAAAGGAAGAAGTCTTACACCACTCATAAGAAGAATAAGCACAAGAGAAAGAAAATTAAATTGACTGTACTGAAGTACTATAAGGTGGATGAAAATGGCAAAATTAGTTGCCTTCGTCGAGTGTGTCCTTCTGATGAATGTGGTGCTGGAGTTTTCATGGCTAGCCACTTTGACAGACATTATTGTGGCAAGTGTTGTCTGACTTACTGCTTCAACAAACTAGAAGACAAGTAGTTGTGTATGGATAAATAAAGACAGGAACTTAAAAAAAAAGAAAAAGAAAAAGTTCTCAACATCTTTAGCCATCAGTGAAATGCAAATCAAATATTTTATTATGTTTTGGATATTCTGACAGCAATTTGGTTCACCAATTTGTTTCTTACTGAGTTCATTGCTACTAATGTTTTCCTGTATATTTTGTGTTACTTTGCTTAATTTGCTTATCAGATTTAAAAGCCTTCTGATGAAGTGTTTATGCTGTTTGAAGTGACATGTTATAATATGCTATAAGTGATAATTCTACTTTTCAATTTGTATTTATTTTTCTTGCAATTAATTATTTTTCTTGTAACAATATTAAGTATTGTATGGAGGAAGAGCATGATAATAGTCATTCTTAGAAATTGTTTCAGTGTTTTTTTATTCAATAAAATCTTACAATAGGCTTACAATCTATAACATTTGTTATAATGGTATATTTATGAAGGCTTTCATTAAAGCAATTTTAAATGTCAAAAGCCTTTGACTGAAAATTGTGGAGTGATTCTTTGATTTTCTTGAGATTTTATGTGCTATGTACAGTTATTTATTTGTATGCATTGAACCATCTTTATATTTCTGAAATTTAAAAAACTAATAAAGTATATTATCTTTTTAAAATGTTTTTAATTTGGTTTATAATTATGTTTAAAATATTTTCACATGTATCATCTTTATTTCTCTTATATCCTTATTCATTTTAGTATCAAAATATTTTCTTTGTAGATTGATATTTGAAGGATTCCTTCAATTATTATTCTATGGGCTGCACTGAGAAGCACTTGAATTTATAACTTGAGATTTTGAAAAAATGCAGCTGTTAGTCTGTTCATGCCTTTGCTTTCCTCGTTGAAAGATAACTAATTAAACTTTATTGCTGGTTTACACTGAAATAATGTAAATTATTTTTATGTTTGGCACCTTGTCTCATGGCATAACTCTAGCTGAACTAGGGCTGTTTGTGAAACATTAATTAAGAATTTGTGGAAGTGACACCTGAACAGCACCACCAGCTAGGGAGCAAGCATAAAATGATGGAGTTTGTTGGGGATATTTTCTATTAAACCACCCATTTCATTCTGTGTTACTCATAGGCTTCATGGCTATATCATAATGAAACATGCATTTAGTCCAGCTTTAAAAAACACTCTATTATCTTTTATAGTTTCCACACTGTTTAAATGTCCAAAGTCTCTTATGAAACTCAAATATTTTCATTGTAACCCCCTATAAAATCAAAAAACGAATTAGATATTTCTAACATATAATGACACACAATATAAATTACCATCTCAAAAAGGAGGAATAGGGGGCACAGTGAAGAGATACTGTACACAGCAGGCTCTATGACTGGTGTCAAAGTACTTAGAGTACTTAGATAACTGCCATGGCAGACTTTCTGCCTGTGGCATATGTCTCTCTTGGGTTAGTTCCATTCCTTGTATGGAATTATGTCTCATGGCTCTGTCGTCTCCAACATCACTGCAATCCAGGTCTCACTTTTAGTCTTACTTGAAGTCTTTCTGAGGCTTCCCAGACTCTCATGACCTTGATGCAAGAACACCTCTGCCACATGCTACCTGCCTCAGGATCTCTATAAAACTGTGAAAGAAGAATCCATGACCAATTCACTGTTGTGTCCCTGCTGATGCTAAAGCCAGCACCATGTGAACAACACTGCCAAATTCTATTGCCAGCTTGAGTTGGGTCCTGGCCTATCTGAATGACATCAGCCACAGATTTTCTTGTTCAGTTTCTTTCTAGGAGAAAAAATGCCATAGGCTCTCTTTCATAAACCACAAACTTAAGGAGATGGAGTCTTTCCCTCTATCTCAGTGCGAAGAAGGCCTCTCCTTAACTGTGATAATATCCACAAGTATAGCCTCTTCTAGCACATGCTGTGCTGCATTAAGCTTCCTAGTACATTTTCCCCTCCAAACTACCTTCAGTAATTCTTTCTTCTCCACTTGCTCTTTTTCACTTAAGTGTTATCAGTAACAACCACACAACAGATTCAGTGTCTTTTTTTTATCTTGCAATTCCTCCACCAAAGAAATTAATATATTTTCTCTCATTTTGGCCTCAAGCATGTTTTTGGAACATAATCAGAAAATAACCAGATTCTTTGCCAAATATTACATGAATGGCTCCTAGCCTAGTTCAGAATAATTTCTCCCTGTGAAACTTCTTGAGATAGTCCTCTGTAACCTACATTAATCTTAACTACTGTCTTCCAGGCTCCTATTAGAACATACTTTAAGTTCTGTTCACAGCACTGAGTCACTTTTCTAGCCCAATATTCCAAAGTCTTCCACATTCCACCACACAAACAAAGATAATGAAAAAACAAAACAAAAACATGGTCTGATTCTTCACAACAACAGCCCACTTTCTGGTACCAGTTTCTGTATTAGTTAATTCCTTGTTGTGATAGAATAAAACAACTTTTAGAAGTAGTTTTTAAGCTTTGCTGATGGTCCTAGACAGTCTATCACATTAGGAAGCTATGAAAAGTAGGTATGGCAGAAAATGAGACCCATATTCTAAATTTCAGGCACTAAGAAGAAAGTACTCTGAAAGTGATGATGAAACTTTTAATGATTTACTTCCTTCAGCCACACTGTACTCCTTAACCTCTTCAAAGAGCTCCATCAACTGAGGACCAAGCATTCAGTTACTGGACTCTACAGGGGATATTTCTCATTTACGCCACCATAGTCCCAAAGGAGAGGGAAGCTTATGAAACAAGTAGGAGTGGCCTAATCAGAGGGATGGGGATGATCATAGAAGTCATGTGGTTAGGTAGCACTTGGAGGTGAAATCCAGAAGGAGCTGTGATAGCTATATATAGTATACAAAGTGATGCCTATCCATTGTTTTAGAGAAGTGGCATCACAAAGGATATGGAATATATACAAGAGGGGAAGAATAAGAGCCTGGATGATAATCAGGGAACATATGCCCCATAGGAGACAGTGTACTGTGGGTACAGAGAAGCAGAACTGGTGGCACAGTAAACTTAAGTATTGAAGGGTAGATTATCCTTTGAGGTGTGAAGGAGAGGACCTGCTTGGCTACATGCATGAAAAGTAGTGCTACAAGAGCCTTGTGGGCTGCTGGCATGAAAAGGAGTTGGCATCCTGAGCTGCATGGGAAAGAGGAGTCCCATGGGAGGGAAAAGAGTCTTGCAGGACCTTAGGGAAACACAGTATTAACTGGAAGCATAAAGAAGATGAGTGCTGAAGAACCCAGGAGACCTTTGAGATGGGAAGGAGTGATCTAGTTGGTAGTATTGAAGAGAGAAATCCTAGAGGAGTCCAGTAGGCCTATGGGATAGAAAGGAACAGATCAATCTGGTGGAAGAACAAACAACATCCTGAATTCAAATATACTGTATTCAATCTCCATGTATTTTTATAATTACTATAGCCTATCTTGATAATGATTTCTAATTTTATAAGGACTTGGAAAATAATAATGAAAGAAAACAAAATTAATAGTCAGATACAAATAACAAAATCAGAGCATGAAAAAATAAAATAGAGATTCAAAAATAATACAGAACATCAATGAAGTATGTTGTTCTTTTTAAATCAAAAAAATCATTAAGGATCTACACTAACCAAAGTAAGAAGAAAGAAGACAAAATAAGTAAAATTATACATGAAAAAAGACATTTCAGGTAACACTACACAAATTAAAAATATAATTGAATTATGAAGGCAAAAACCACACAGGTATCAGTAAGTTGAAAATTAGTACATAATAAAAAAAAGCTCCTGACAAAGAAAATGCTGACTGTGGTTTCAGTGCTCTGTGTTAGCAAATATTTAAAGAGCTCATGTCATTTTGTCTCAAACTATTGTAAGAACTAAACAGAAGGAAATTAACTGTTTCTGTGAAACCAGCATTACCCTGTAAGCAAAAATCAGCTGATGACTAAATAAAAACAAAACAACCCATCAACACCAATAATGAGAATAAATTTTTAACTTCCCAATAAAATAATCTCAACTCAAATTCACTAATACATCAGAAAACAACCACCTGTATCAAGATGGTTCCATGTCACAAATGAAAGCATAATTCAAAGTAGATCTCAAACATAATGTAAGATGAAACCATAAATCATCTCAAAAGATTCATAAAAAGCTCCTTATGAAATGCAGCATTTCTTTAAGATAAAATTTATACAAGAATCAGATATAGAAGAATTGTACCTAAATATGATATTAGAATTATATAGAAATACAATAATGCTTACATATTACAAATGTATGGCCAACATCATGCCAACTAGCTAAGAGTGTTCTATTTTACCTACTCTTACTCAGTATTAGGATTGTTAGTCAGAGAAAATAGGCTAGAAAAGAAGAATACTCATAGTACAATGCATAAGTAAAAAAGAAAATTCAAATTATCCTCTTCTGCAGATGATTTTATTCCATGTACAGGAAATATCTAAAGATTCTACCAAAATACAATACTTTAAAAATGATGAAAGTTGGGGCTGGAGAGATGGCTCAGCTGTTAAGAGCACCGTCTGCTCTTCCAGAGGACCCGGGTTTGATTCCCAGCACCCACATGGCAGCTAACAACTGTCTGTAGTTCCAGTTCCAGGCAAACACCAAGGCAAATAAATAAAGTTTTTTTTTAAAAAAATGATGAAAGTTTCTTAATTTCATGTTATTGATCTTCAGATTCAAGAGATCTAGGTAAGAACAAATATAAACATAAAGAAATACACATTTCTTTAGGAACATTACACTCACATTGAAGTAACAGGAATACAGTCTTGAAACCATTAAGAAATATGTGACTTATCAAATAAACGGGATCCTCAGTAAGGGTAACAGTTTATTTCAATCAAAAATAATGAAGACACATGACCTACAAATAACTAAAACAAAAAAGTGAACCAAAAATTTGCAACTTTTTTCTTCAGAAATGAAGGAAATATATGACATCTTACATTTTTAATGGTATATAAACAACTTAATATTCAAAAAGCATTTCACATAACCTACTGGTAATTCTTACTATAATTACTTCTTTTTATCAACTCTAAAAATTTTATGTGTATACTATGTATTTTGATTATATCCAGCCCTACTCTCTCACTCTAATTTCCCCCAAACCATCTGCTTTTCAACTTTTTGTCCTTTGTTTTTAGAACTCACTGTGTTCACTTAGGGTTTATTTGTAGATGAGTATGGGCTCACCTATGGAGGTATGGGAAAACTAACAGTAACCACCTTCTAAAGGAAAAGTGACTTTTCCCTCCTCAAGCAGACATCAACTTTTCAGCTAGAGAAAGGGCATAAAAAAAATCCATCATTAACAATCACGATCATTGAGAATTATTAACAATGTTCTCCAGAGTAAAATGAAAGGGAAATAAAAGATCAGGCTTACAAGAAGAGAAAATATTTAAAGTTGACAAGAAGAGAAAATATCAAATAAGCACAAATCAACCACACAAATATTATAAATATATACAAATATATAATTGTTAATTATAAGAGTTATATCAGATCGATAGAAAAGTATCATCATTTTGTTCTTAAGAGACACACTTAACTGTCATGAATATTAATAAAAGATGATAATATTGAATATTAAGAGTTTATTTTATGGACTTTCTAATTTTCCTGTGTGACATTTCTTAGATATTACAAATGATGTATGAGGAAATGTGATTATTACACAATTTTACATATTGGAACTAAGGAAATATTTTAAAAAAATTTTATAGATTCCATGAATACACAAAGGTATTCTTTTATACTATAATATGGGAATATTGCTTTCAAAACCTATGCTCTTAATCATAGTTAAACATACTTTGAACTTGAAATATAAGAAATAAATGATACCGCCCCTCTTATAATACTAGACAAAATCAGTTTCAGAAATCAAGGTATTATAATAGATCTATATGTTCAGCAATATAGCAGGATACAAGATTAACTCAAAGAAATCAGTAGCCCTTCTATATACTAAAGATAAAGGGACTGAAAAAGAAATAAAGAAAACATCACCTTTATAATAGCGGCAAATAGCATTAAATACCTTGGAGTAACTATAACCAAAGAAGTATCAGATCTGTTTGACAAAAACTTTAAATCACTGAAGAAAGAAATTGAAGAAGATAGAAGAAAATGGAAAGATCTCCCATGTTCCTGGATAGGTAGGATCAACATAATGAAAATGGCAATCTTACCAAAAGCCATCTGCAGATTCAATGCACTTCACATCAAAATCCCAACACAATTATTTACAGACCTTGAAAGAACAATACTCAATTTCATTTGGAATAACAGGAAAGCCAAGATTGTCAAAACAATTTTGCTCAAAACAACAACCTCAGGAGGCATCACCATCCCAGATTTCAAATTATACTATAGAGCTACAGTAATAAAAACAGCTTGGTACTGGCATAAAAACAGACTAGTGGACCAATGGAATTGAAGATCCCAACATTAACCCAAAAACCTATGAACACCTGATCTTTGACAAAGAGACCAAATATATTGAATGGAAAAAGATAGTATCTTCAACAAATGATGTTGGCATAACTGGATGGTAGTGTGTAGAAAAATGAAAATAAATCCAAACATATTACCTTGCACAAAACTCAAATCCAAGTGAATCAAAGACCTCAACATAAACCCAGCTACATCGTACTTAATAGAAAAGAAAGTGGGAAATACCCTCCAAGGCATTGGCACAGGTGATTACTTTGTAAGTACACCAGTGGCACAGACACTAAGAACAAAAATCAATAAGTGGAACCTCGTGAAACTGAGAAGATTCTGTAAGGCCATGAACACAGTCCATAAGACATAATGACACAAAAAAACACACACAAAAAAAATAAAATAAAAAAAGACATAATGACAGCCTACAGAATGGGAAATTTTTTTTTTTACCAACCCTACAAGTTACAGAAGATTGATCTCTAAAATATATAGAAAACTCAAGAAACTAGAGCCCAAAACCCTTAATAATCCAATTAAAATGTGGGGTTCTGAAATAAAAAGGGAATTCCCAGCAGAAGAATTACAAATGGCTGAAAGGCACTTGAAAAAGTGTTCAACATCTTTAGCCATCAGAGAAATGCAAATTAAAACAACTTTGAGGTACCACCTTACACCTGTCAGATTGGCTAAAATAAAAGTCACAGAGAACAGCCTATGCTGGAGAGGATGTGGAGTGAGGGGAACATTACTCCATTGTTGGTGGGAGTGTAAACTTATTCAGCCACTCTGGAATGTAGCATGGCAGTTTCTCAGAAAACTGGGATGAGGAAAGCAGACTTGCCTGGAGTGGATGCTGAACTAAGCCACCTTGGGACCTTGGAATCTCCTGCCCTTGCTGGGGAGGAGATGAGGAGATGTGGAGAAGAAAGAGTGATTGGGAGGGGCAGGGAGAAGGGAGTTTGAACAAGGGGATACATGGATAAAAAAATGAGACTTTATTCAAAAATAATAATAATTAAAAAAAATAAAATAAAGAAAACTGGGAATCAATCTCTTCAAGATCCAACAATACCACTTTCAGGCAAATACCCTAAAGACGCACATTCATACCCCAAAAGCATTAGCTCAACTATGTTTATAGCAGCATTACTCGTAATAGCAAGTACCTGAAAACAACCTAGATGCTCCTCAACTGAAGAATGGATTAACAAACTGTGAGACATCTACACAATGGAGTACTACTCAGCAGTAAGAAAAAATGATATCCTAAAATTTGCAGGGTATCCTCCTGTGTGAAGTATCACAATCCCAGAAAGAGAAGCAGGGGATTTTCTCACTCATTAGTGGACTTAAAAAATAAAAAGATGTCACTGTATACAAGAACTCAAGACTAGAACATAGCTAAATGACACAATGCCTCACTTTTGCATTGATGGCCTCTGGCAGGGGTATGAGTGAGGAAAGACTTGTTTTCTTTAAGGGTCTGGCCACAGGGAGCTTAGTTATGCTCCAGTAAGTTAATGAGCAGCATGAATGGGCATTTTATAAATGGGGATATCATAAGAGTGGGTATAAATCTGAGAGTACAGATAACTGAGTTTGATGGGGTGCAAGATGCAAAATCACCAAATAATAAATATATATATTTAAAAAGTTAAAAATATAGCAACGTATTGCCCGCTTCTCTGTATGAACCATGATCCTCTGACTCTCAGGCAAAAATTTTATTTCAATAATTTTATTTTTCACCTATCCATGTCCTCAGATAGCTTTGAAGGTCTATCATTGAGGTTTCATCACTTTGCCATAATCTTGATATACCAAACAGTGTGATTAAGAGGGGTTTAATTTATAGTTTATTGTTCTGTTTATATTTAAAACAAGACAAAACACAACAAAAAAACAAGAAAAAATAACTGCTCCACGAAGCTGTTACCACAGTGAAACATGGTATTTGTGTAACATGAATCTACTATTCTCAGTTCTTTGTCACTTTTATTTGGTTCTACAGTAAACTGACTCTTGCTCCCTTGGATAGATTTCCTCGAAAGGGCCACCTAACCCAGTCTTGATATTAGGATGAGGAAACCAGACTTGTTTGATGTGGATGCTAAGCTAATCCACCTTGGGACCTCTTGCCCTTTCTGGGGAGGGGATTGGGGGTTGGGGAGGAGGGAGGCTGAAGGCTGGCTGGGAGAGGTCGGGAGGGGGAAGGAAGTTAGAACAAGGGGATACATGGATTAAAAAAATGAGAATTTATTGTATAAAAATAAAAGAAAAAAGAAAAAAATGAAAAAAATCATGTTTCCTTAAATGATGCATGTCTTCTATAGTTTAACAAGCTTGTGTGCCATTTTAACCTTGTCTGAAAGTAATATTATTTCGACAACTGTAATTATGGTTGATGTTATGTATTGTTTTACTTTCATTCTTCAGATTCCTTTGTTTAAGGAGTCTTTCATAATTTGAATTTAGGACTAATATATATATATTACATATGTATATAATGCATTTTGATCAAATACTCTTTTCTTCCTCCCTGTAATTACTCCCTAGGACTCTTATTAAATATGTTTCACTATAAATTAATGATGTGGACATACTGGCTATGATTTGAACATTACATAATTTTATGTGTATTCAAGCACCACACAAGACTTGATAACTATTTTTATGTTTTAGTTATTTTTAAACTAGAAAAAATATTTCATCCCTTTAGAGAGATTTTTCTTCACATTTATTTATACCCACAGTTGACTCAATTTTGTTTATATTTTTATTTCTTTTCTCATTATCTTCCACTTTATTTACATTTCACATGTGTCCACTTTCATGTCTCCTACTCTTTCTTCAACTGTATCCTATGGAACCATGAGGCAAAATAAAGTCTTCCTTGAGTTGCTGTTTTTCTCCTTTTATGGTCTTTGGTCGAGTTTTATAGCCTTCCCCTTATTGACATTCTTATCATTGGACTCTAAACAAAAAAGCAAAAAGCAAAGCATGTCCAAGCTGCAAACCACAACCACTGAACAGCTTGAGATCTGAAGGACCTTGGACCGCACCTTGGATCCTACTCTCTCCAGATAAAACCTGACTCAATCTTGATGTTGGGGTGAGAAAATAGGACTTGCCTGGAGTGGATGCTGAACTAAGCTACCTTGAGACCTCCTACTCTTGCTGGGGAGGAGACAAAGAGATGTGGAGAAGAGAGAGTGACTGGAAGGGGTGGGAGGGGGAAGCGAGCTTGAACAAGGATATGCAGGAATAAAAAATATGACTTTATTCATAATAAAAAAGAAAAAGAAAGAAAATTACATTAAGTATTTATATGTTTTTTCATCTCATCTAATAAAGGATAAACCACATGAAGTAAGATAATTCATATGTTCTATTTTATCTTATATGCCTCCTACCTCAAACACTTTGCCAATTTCTCTTTTTTGTTTGCATATTTTTCTATTTTCCTAGTTACATAATGAAGCAAATATATCAGAATATATGATCTCTTCAATATTTATTCTACAGCATTTTACTACGTTTGTCTCACTGTACAACTGCATATTAATTAAACATATTGTATATAGAAGTTTATTCTATTATTGTTTTATGCATAGATATATTTTGTTCCTATTTGTCATACTTCCATTACACTTCCTTGTCTCTCTTCCACTCTTGGTGATTCCCCATGGATCTTCTCAATAAGTCTCCTAATTTCAAGCTGCTTTTTGTTGTTATTTTTTTCTTTGTTTACTCTATCACTCTAATCAGAACTGCTTACAGGAATATGGCTTAGGGGTGGTTATTTATAAGAATGTAACTTTTCAATGGGTGAATTGATAAAAGAAATTTCTTTCTCTCCCAACTGGCATTAGCTACTACTAATTCCTCAGCTGCTGGTGAGAACTTCATGAACCTCTCTACTCCTCCATTATATAACATTATGGGCCTAATCTTATGCAGGTCTTTGCAGATAATCAAAGCTTCTGATAATCTAGGAGGGCAAGGGCCATGGCATTCCTGGAAGACAGAATTCCACAACACCCTGTCCTATCTTATATTCTTTACTTCTTCCACAATGTTTGCTGTTCCTTGAATGGGGTGATAATAGATTCATGCCTAAGCATTTAGAAGTCACTTATTCTCAGCACTCTGGGCAGTTTTTAGTCTCTGCAGTAACCCCCTCACTCTGGATAATTTTCTCTGATCAAAGCTGACAGTACTAAACATAGTATTTACAAGATGATTTTTTGTGAACAACATGTTCATGAGTTTAAACTGTGCACATGTATTCATAGAACATGTAACTTTGTCTTATTTTATTTTACTTTACAGTTTATAATTTCACCAGTTCTCCTTTTCCTTTTCTTTTTCCAAACCCTTCAATATGCATTTTCTTGCTCTCCTTCAAATTCATGCCCTCTCTTTTTTTCACTGTTAGTATATGCATAAATGTATATACATATATATTCCTAAATGTAACTTTTGAATCCCTGTTTCCAGGGTTGATTATGTAGCAATGGATAACAAGTTGGTGTCTTCTTCCCTGGAGAGGACCACCTCTCCTGCTCCCTGCTCTATTCAGTTGCCTAGAGTTCTTTGTGTAGAGTTGATGCCTTGTGGGCTTTACTCCATGAAGTTTCATTGGTGTCATCTTTGTTCAGCTTATAGTTGGGCAGTTACATTGTTTTGTATTAACACTGTTACTTTTTTATTTTTGTAGTTTTCCAGAATATTTTGACTTCTTTTAGTCAAAGTGTGTTCACACTTATAATTTGAAGGATATCAATTTTGTTAACCTCAGTGTTTCTCATTTTGTCACTCTGTCCCATGCCTGTAATACCATCTACATACAAATAATTATGTAATTTTTATCACTAGCCTCAAACATTCTCTAGAACTCCTGAATGTGTCTTATTTTGCTTCTGTATCTGTTCCTCTTCAAATATATTTTATTGGAATTATTTTTTAATACCATTTAATACCATTACTAGTACCACCTTGATCCAGTCATTACGACTTCATGCTAGGCTGGCCATCACCTCCTAACCAGTTTCCATGACTCCATCTTATTTGTAAAATAAAGCTTATTTTTCTTTATATACTTGTATGAAATGAACATATTCTTGGTGTAATTCCATTGGACTTCTGAGTCCTAGCCAGAGTTTCTTTTTTATACAGAAAACTACCAGTTAGCTGTTCTACAAGCAAAATTTCAGCAAAACAAGCCATTGTTCCCACGGTAGGCCAGTGTTTGTTGAGAGCAGCATAATCCCTGATAAGAGAAAGAACAGAGTGCACATAAATAAGAAACTTTCCCAGGGTCTGGTTTTCTCTGTGTCTTATGCTATCTCAGCCTAGAGTTATGTCTGCTACTTTAACACTAGGTAGTGCTCTGAACTCAGGATTGCAATAATTTTGTTATGGGACTTAGAATCTTGTAAAACAGAAAAACTTACTAAAAATTATAAAATGAAAATTTTTGAAGTAGAATTTTAAAATGTTTAGAATGTGGTGTTTGACAATTTTGAGAAAATTATTTCTTCATCTATAGTTCTCTGGTGGTCTGAAAATAACCTCCAATAAACTAGATATAGTCATCAAGATGAACATGCATGAGTTGTTCTTTGGTGTGTTGAAACTATTCCAGTTTTAGGGCATATATTAATTTTACATCTTTTCAAAAAATTACACATAGGGCTAACAAAGTCAGCCGGTGATGATTCTGGTATCATGGGGCTCACAAGCAGGAAGAGAACCAAAGATGAGTCAAAGGTAGAGCCCATGAAGGAAATTTCAGGGAGCTGTCCTCATCCATATGGTAATGAGTGGTATGCCTCACAAATAAATGTGGTTCTCCATGTTTACATGGAGATGCCTCAGAAATGTTTAATGGACAACAAAACATTCTGCAGTCCTTTAAAGCAATCTGTATGTGGTAGGACTGCAAGAAAACTATATCATGGATTGCAATCGGCTGCTCTATGAAGCAAGACACTGAACAAAAACTGAGCTACATTCCAGAGGGAACTTGCTCACTTAAAGAAGAAACTAGAGTTAGAAAGGGATCAGTGTGTGGATTCTTCTGTTCTAGCCTCTGAGTTGGTAGGAAAATGATATAAATGGGAACACATGAAGGAGGTGCAGGTCTATGAGTTTATGTACCTAAGAGTTAGCAAAAGGAAAGTACATTCCACTCTCTACTAAAAATTCCCATGTGGCACCTAAAGACTTTGGTTTCATGGGTAAAACAAAGAGAGTGAGGAGAATAATGAAATGGGAATCACAGACAACACTCCCAAACTTGTTATCTGTTGCAGAGAAAATATGAGTTTGGGGGATATGCCTCTGAAAGGGGTATATTGGTAGTGTTCTATGTGAAACTCTCACTAAGAATCCAAAGCAACACTGTGGGCAGGAAAAGTGCACAGGGTTTGGACAGTTGTTCTTGGGCACAGTGTTGAGTTTCCTGTGCAGCCAGCACCACTAAGTCTTACTTTCTTACAGGGACAAGTAAAAATTTGCTATCTTGCTTTTTAGAGAAATATGTGCCTTTTTATCCTAAACTGCAGTTCTAGGGTTAACATATAACAATTCTGGGCCCGCTGTGTATTTTCACTCCCATTTATCTTGTTTGCTGTTCAAGGACATTTAGAAGTTTTGTTATCTTGGCCAGCTCTCTCTGGAATATAGCATCCTGTACCCTTTAGACTCATGTGAAACCAAGGGGAAAACTATGTGACAGAACATCTTGAAATCCAAGAGGCAATAAAGTCTGCCTAAGATCTACAGCAGATAAAAATCTTGTGCTTTAGCAATGTGTGGACAGGTAATCTTGGTTGGTTTCATGCTGTCACAAGTATAGTTTTATTCAAACTTGTCTTGAAAGTAAGCTTATTATATTGCCCTATGGTACAACTAGGTCATTTAAAAAAACAAAATACAACTATTTTGTTATGTTAAGAACATAAGCAAAGTTAAGAGTGTGTTTTAGGAGTATGTCAGGACTTTTGCACCATGCTAATACACTGTATGTTATATATTGCACCATGCTAACATACTGTATGTTATATATATATTGTATGTCCATAGCAATCTCTCAGACTGGAACCACTATTAACCAAGGCAGAAGACACAAATTCAAATATATACTTATAGTGCCTCTCACAAAAAAGAAGAGGATCTCATGGGGTTGGGAAGTATGGTTTAGTTTGCTTCCTAGCGAGGACCATAGAAAACAATTACTCACTCCACATTGAACTGCTAGAATATTTGTCCCCTAACAATGCAGAGATGTCATGGTCCCTGGTAGGCATCAAGGCACAATGTATCCTAATTCATGACAACTCCCCAAAACATAGTAGACAATGAACAACTGTAATACATGTTAAGTTTGAACAGTGCAAGTGAAAAAGAGGTCTGTACTGATGGTGGGTCACTGTCTCTCAACCTACAAGAGTTTACTAGTTAGCAAACATTCTCTCCTGTCCATAACATTCTCTCCTGTCCATATACACTAAGTAAATAAATGTAAAATAATTTTAAAGAGCACATGATAAGGGAAAATGTTCTTCTGGAGCACATGTAGCACACCACAGTCAGAAAACAATAAAGACAGTGCTACATGGTTGGGCAAAATGGTAGCTAATGAAATTCTTTCCCAAACAGGATAGTTATATCAAGCTATATAGAGTGGTAGGCATGTGTGAACAGATCATGGTCACTATTAAGATGTCTTAAAAGGTGAATTACTTTGCTCAGACCAAGTTGTTGTTGTTGTTGTTTTTTTAATACTACACTGATATAGCCAGTAAAGAAACAAGATAATTCATTCATTAGTGGATTTTAAGCAAAAACATTCTTTTTCTTTTCATTGAAAGATAATGGGTCAATAAAGTGATTTAAACACACACATGCACACACAAAACAAAACAAAACTTCTGATTTGTCTGTGGAAGGATTGCTTAGCAGAAATTTGTGGTGGCCATACTGCATCCGTGGGCATTAGCTGTGACCTACTGTGCTTTCTTTATCTGTAGCTGAGCCTAACTTGGCTTGAGAATCTTTAGATTTTATTTTTTATGTTTCATATATTTTAGAGAAAAGAGTTTTATTACTGTATGGATTTTTTGTTATCTATTCTGAATGTTTTGCTTTTTATATAATGTTTGATATCAATTTTCAAAAAACAATACAAAAGAAAAAAAGAAACAAGATAGTTCTTAGAAAATGATAGTAAATTATAATGATAATTTCCCCCAACTGTGCAGCTGAACCGGCATTACCGTCCTGATTGATAATAGTGATGTCAGTTTTGCATGCTCTTTCAGATCTTCCTAAAACTTTGATATTCTTTAACAACTGAATTTCAGGATCATTCATATCACCTGGCATGGACAGTCGTGTGCTTTGAGAGTATCTTCCACAAGATTATCTAAACAGTCTTATCTCTGCCCTACAGCAGTGGCTCCAGTCCTTGAGCTGTTAGATGATGTCATGCTAACCTCTGAGTATCAGAAGGATATACAAGTACATCTGAAAGAGTGGCAATGGCAGGTCAATCCATGCATGCTTCAAATCCTGACATGGCCACACATATTTGCTTGGGCAGTAATTGAGAAATGTTACAGTAGCTAATACTAATAAATGTAAAGGAACTGTATAAGCTCCTAGGGTTTCTGTATTGGTGTATTGGTGTACTTCACTTTACTCAAGTAGAAACTGGAAAAAGGTACGAGGAGGAAGGCAATGAAGAACTGGGACAGAAGGTGTGCAGAGGTGTGCAGAAAGCCTACTCTGCTCCTAGCCACTTCCATGCCTCCATCTACTTCTCAAAGTCAGTCTAAGTGAAGAAGTACCAGAGAAAAACAAGGGAGAGGGCAAAGGCATGGCGAGTAATGGGGGGAGAAGAGTGATGAAGGCAGAGGGCTGAGGAAGGAGGGTAAGGAGGAGTGCAGAAGAGAGAGACCTCTAAAGGAAGGAATGCTAGGGCAGGGGGAAGATGGTGGAGTTAGGGAAAAAGCAGAACGAGGAAAGAAAAGGAAGTATCCAAAGGGAAGGGAGATGAGGGAAGAAGATGGCATGAGGAGAGGATGGAATAGGGTGGGTGGAGGATGAGGAGGCAAGAGTGTAGTAGAGCTAAAGGAGGAGAAGGGGAGTTCTGGGGATCAGAGAGAGGCCAGAAGAAGGCAGAGGGAAGAGTAGAGCAGAGAGAAGAGGACAAAGTAGAGGGAAGAAGAAGAGAAGAGTGAAGAGAGGCAGAGGGCCGAGAGAAGAACCCAGAAGAGAGGAGGGCAGAAGACTGAGGGGGAAAGCAAACAGAGGGAGAAAGGAAGAGCAAGCAAGGTGGGAGCAGAGAGAGTGGAGGAAGAGAGTAGGAGGAGGGGAGGAACGCCATCTGAAGAGATGAAGAAACAGTGCTGATGGAGGAGGAATCTGAAGATAGAAGAGGAAAGAGGAAGGCAGAAGAAAGAGGGTGGCAAAGATGATAAGGTGCAGAGGGAGGAGGATATCACAGGGAAGAGAATAAGGAAGGTTTAGGGAATAGGGTGGGAGAGCCAGAGAGAAGAGTAAGAGGGGCAGTTAAGACAGGGAAGTTAGGAGAAGAGGAAAGAGTAAGGCTGGTGGTACAGGGAGAGGTGCAGGATGTTGGTGGGGGGAGGGAAGAAGGTAAAGACGGGAGAGCGGAAGGAGAAGAAAGAGGAGTTCAGAGAGAAGAGGGAGGAGCAAGGAGAATAGTACAGGGACTAGGGGACAGAGGCAGTCTAAAGACAGAAGGCAGAGGTTGGCAGGGGAAGAAGAGTGGAGGAAGGAAGAGGAGGAGACCTTAGGAAGAGAGGAGAGGAAGGTAGTAGGCTTCAGAAAGGAGGTGAGGAAAGAAAAAATATCATAGGAAGAAGAGGGGAGAGCAAAGAAGAGCAGGAAGAACAGGGACTAGGTAAGAGCAGAGAGAAGAAGGCACCAGTGGTTTGAGGGAGTACAGGAGAAGGAAGTGGGCCCAAGAAGGTGCAGATAGACTAGACGGAGGAAGGAGTGGAGAAATACAAGAGAACAGAAAGGAGAGAAGCAGAAGACAAGTTCAAAGGCTGAGGAAAGACAAAGGACTGAGAAAAGCAGAGGGAGGAAAGGAAGAAGGAGAAGGCCAAAGGTTGGAGAGGATCTTGGAGGAGGTTTGAGTGGTAGGAAATTGTGTGAAGAGAAGTAGACATCAATGGGAGGAGCCGAGAAGGAGGTAGGGAGAGCAAAGGGCAGAGGGAAGACTCCAGAAGCAGGAGGAGAGCCCAGCAAGGAGAGGATGGATGAGGTCAGAGGGAAGAGGGTAGGGGGAGGGCAGAGCAGAGGGGTGCAGAAAGCACTGTGTGATGTCATAATCAGGGTGGGCGGAGTCAAGAGGACAAGGTGAGCAAGGGAACAGGGGAGATCAGTTCGGAGGTGGTGACAGCAGAGGGCAGAGGGGAGAGAGCTAAGGGGGGAAGAAACCACAGGTAGGTGGGGAACAGACGGCAGTACGGGGAGAAAGAAGGTGAAATTGGGAGAGGTCAGAGGGCAGAAAAGAGGAGAGCAAAGGGCATAAAGAAAAAAGAACAAGGCTGAAGGAGGAACGGTATTTTGAGGGGTTAGAGCGGAAGGAAGAGGGTCCAGAGGGATGGAAACAAGAAGGAGAGCAGGAGAAGTGTAGAGATCCAAGAGAAGAGAGTGAAGAGTGAGCAGGAGAGCTGAGGGCAGAACTCAAATCAAGGGAAGAATAAGGGAGGAATGACAGAGAGAAAGGTAGAGAGGGAGGTAATCAGAGAAAGGAAGCTGGGTGGAATGTGAAGAGAGATGGAGATGGAAAGGAAGTGAACAGCGATCAAAGGGCCTAGAGAAGGAAGAACAGGATGGGTGAGCTAAGAGGCAGAGCACTGGAAGTAGGGCAGAGGACTTCTGCAGGGGAGAGTTGTGTTGAGGGTGAGGGGAGAGGATTCTGGAGGGAGACAGAGATCAAAGGAAAGGGGGTGATGTGGAGGGCTGGAGAGCACAGGGAGGGTAGGGAGGGGTGCAGAAAGCACTGTGTGATGTCATAATCCTGGTATGCAGAGTCAGGAGGGCAGGGTGAGCAGGGGAAGAGGAGAAAGGAGTCCAGAAGTGGAGACAGCAGAGGGCAGAGGGGACAGAGCTAAAGGGAAAGAAACCACAGGTAGTGGGGAGCGGAGGGAGAGAAAGAAGGTGGAGTTGGGAGAGGTCAGAGGGAGGACATAGAGAATGGGAATGAGTGTAAAGAACAGGCCTGAGGGAGGAGGAGGGACTAGGCTAGAGGGAGGTAAGTCAGGAAGAGTGTGGAGGTCTCAGGGAGGAATGGACAGGAGGGCTGTGGGGAGAGGACAGAGAGGATCAGAGGGATAAAGGACTGAGGTGGATAGGAAGAAAATGGAGGTAGAGGTAATTAGAGGGAGGAGGTTCCAATAAATTACAGTATGTGAGAAACTTTGTGTAGGGAGACGTACATCAAATGGAGGAGAGGTGAAATGTGTGGAGGGCAGAAGAAAGAGAAGAGGTGTCCAGGGAGGAGACGGTGGATGAGCCCAAAGGGAAGATGAAAGACAGAGTTTGATGTCAAATGAGTGAGTGGAGTCGGGGAAGAGGGTCAGAGGTGGAAAGTGGAGAGGGCAGAGAGAAGAAATGTAAGAAATCTCAGGTAGGAGGGGGAAGGAGGGCAGTAGGGCATACAAGAAGATGGACTATGGGAGACATCCAAGGGTGGAGAAAGATGCCGGTAAAGAGCATCTAGAATAGAGCTGACGGTAATAGAGGGGAGAGCGGAGAGGAGTATGCAAGTTCAAGAACACAGAGGAGAGGACGGGAGAGCTGAGGGAAGATGCAGATGGACCGAGAGAGTATGGGTAGAAGAAAAATATTGGAGGGAGAGGTAATTAGCTGGAGGAGGTCAGACGAGGTTGGAGTGTGTGACAAATTGCGTGAAGGGAGGCCACTGGATGGAGGAGAGGCGATATGTGTGGAGGGCAGAGGATGAAGAGTGTTTCCCAGAGGGAGGAGGAATGTCTAGGCAGAAGATGATGAAATTCCAGGGAGGGTAGGGAGGGGTGCAGAAAGCGCAGTGTGATGTCATAATCAAGGTGGGCGGAGTCAGGCGGGCAGGGTGAGCAAGGGAGCAGGGGAGGTCAGTTCGGAGGTGGAGACAGCAGAGGGCAGAGGAGAAAGAGCTAAGGAGAGAAGAAACCACACAGGTAGGAGGGAGAGGAGGGCAGCAAAGAGAGAAAGAGAAGGTGGATTTGGGAGAGGTCAGAGGGCACAGAGAAAAGAGGGAAGAGTAGAGATTTGAGGGGCCAGGGATGTGGAAATGGAGGAGAGCAGGAGAACTGAAGTCAAGGGAAGAGAGCAGAGGGAGGAGGTGATCAGAGAGAGAAAAAGAAGTGCTATGGTAGCAGCATTCAGAGGCAAAAGGCAAAGGATTAGAGGGAGAGCTGATCAGGATGAAGGTGGAGCTTAGAGGGTTAGGATATTGTGTAAAAGGAGATGGACATCAAAGGAAAGATTAGATAGTGTGGACCGGACAGGGAGGAGTTGAGTCCAGGAAGGGGTGGAGGAATGAGGACTGGAGGAGAGCAAGTGTAGAGACCATAACAGGGGTGGGCAGGGTCAAGAGGAGGAAGTCCATTGCAGAGAAGGAGATAGTAGAAGGGACAAGAGAAGAGAGCAGAAGGGAAGAAAGCACAGGCAGGAGGGGGAAGGGAGCTAAAGGGCATAGAGATGAAAGAGAGGAGGAAGGGGGATGCGCAAAGGTAGGGTGTCAGAGGAAATTTGAAGTAATGGGGGAGAAGGAAGAGGGGTCAGGGGTGTGGACATAGAGAAGAAAAAGAATTTTGGAGAACTAGAGAAGGCACACAGATGGCGTCAGAGTAAGGAAGGAAAAAGGTTGGAGGGAGAGGTGATCATAAGAAAGAGGTCAGGGAAGATTGAAAGGAGGAACAATTATATTAAGAGAGTGGAGATCAAAGGACCAAAGGAGAAATGAGTATGGAGGGCACAGGGAAGAGAGCAGATCCTAGAGGGAGGAGCTGCATCCAGGGAGAAGGATGGGTAAGGGCTCAAGGATGGTGGCAGAAAAAAATGCAGGAGGAGAGTGGAGAAAGATGTGTTACATCATAATCAGGGTGGGCGGAGTCAGAAGGAAATCAGGGAGATGAGTTCTGGGGTGGGGACAGCAGAGGGCAAGGCAGAGAGAGCTAAAGGGAAGAAACCACAGGTAGAAGAGAGTGGAGGGCAGCAGGGAGAGAAAGAAGGTGGAGTTGGGAGAGGTCAGAGGGCAGAGAAGAAGAGGGCAAAGGGCACAGACAAAAAAGAATGGGCATTTGAAGAGGAGAGTTAAAGACTAGTTGAGTTTTGAGAAGGTAGGGCTGTGGAGAGATGTGGAACTATTAGAGGAGAGCAGGGAGGAATGCAGAGGAGTAAGAACAAAAGAGGACTCATGGAATGGGCGATCTGAAGGAGGAAGGCACTGTGTGGGAGGAAGACATCAAGGGAGAAGAGGAAGGATAGTTTTTGGAGGAGGGCTGAGTGCATAGGGAGGATGGTAGAAGGAAAGGAAGCAAGGAGTGACCAAAAGTGATGTCATAAGTGTAGAGGGCAGAGTTATGAAGTTAGGATTAGACAGAGAGAGTAAGGGGGTTTATGAACAGAGAACTGGGGCAGAGGACAGACAGAGTGAAGAAAGAGGTAGTGTTGAGAGCAGAAGGGTGAGGGATGTAGTGAGAGGAATTAAGGAGGAAGTGAGAGAGGAGAATAGAAGGCAGCCAGCTTGAAGAGAGTAGATTGAAGATGAGACCAGAGGGAGGACAGGAGGAGAGGACAAGAGATGCCAGAGGGAGGAGAGGTGACTGGGCATGGCAGTGATGTAATAATACATTGTCTCATTGCCTGTTCAAAGAAAGGAATCTGATGAAACAGTTTGCTTGTCCTGTAACTGCTGAGAACCAGAAGGCGAGGAGCTGGTGCTTTCACATCTCCGAATTCATTAACAAATGTTGGAAAAGCTTAACATTGCATTTACCAGCCTGCAATGGACTGATAAGAGTGGTGGATGCTTAAAGCAGGGATATAGAAGTGGCTTTCTACACTTTACTACCTTACTAACACAAATCTAACATGTCATTTAATGAAGAAATGTTTGAACAATATCTGAATCAACCAGGGACAGTTACTGAAATTAAAGATGATTTCATCCATACAATTCTGACATCATTAAACAAAATAGTGAGACGTGTAAATGATCTTGATAAATTCACTGAAGACCTATTTGGAAAACTAGATAAAGAGATTCATAACATCTCTTTTAAACTTAAGATTTTACAAGAAAAAATAATCCAACTAACTGATGCTATTACTCATATAATTCCAAATGAAGTGTTATCCGTGCAAGTGTGGAAATCAAGAAAGACTTTTCCCAATATAAGTATTGAGACACAGCAAGTATACTCCTGTTCATCATTACCAGTTAACATCTTTGAAAGAAACAATGCTAATATAGCAATACCACTTCTTACAGTGCCTTCGTACTACCAAACTGATATGGAAGATTCAAGTTCTTCTGATGGTTCATTCCACTCATGTATATATTGTTCCAAACTTGTAAAAGAAAATGTATCTGTGAATAAAGAACAAACAATTCAGAAATACTTACAGGACAACAATCTAGACCACAATAGTGAACTAAAAAATATGCTACGATGTCAACTGATGAAAGAACATGTCTCTGTGGATCGCATTCCAGCCTCTGGTAGTGAAGTGTATCATTCATACTTAGATCAATCTGAAGGTGGCTCTTCCTTCTACGTTTTTCCACCAAATAAAAGCAAGCTTCAAGGAAAATTTGAAAGAAACATCTTACCTGGTGAACAAGAACATCTACATTACAATATTGAGCATATGAGCAATTCACGTCCTCGTGTCCTTTATGGAACTGGTAAGGGGGATGTGGTGCTCAGCCAGCCACCACCTGTAATTTATTATAAAACAGATGTGTATGTCAACCCCCTGGCACCAGAAGCACCACCATTACCATCTAAATGGTTGGCCCAACTTACCAGTTCTAACTTACCATCTGCTCCTAAAACTGTAAGCTCAATAAGCCCACCAGTAACATCTCCATTACTTGTTTGTGAAACTACAACATCTGCTTGCTTAAAGACCACTTCTAACAAAGATCTAAAGATGCCACCTGAACTCATTTCAACACCAGAACTGCTACCAGATGATCTAAGTCCACAGAGTGAAGATCAGACGGTCCCTCCACTTTTACATCCTTCACCAGTTTCACTAAGTAAACATTCATGGAATTCAGTTGTGAATCTTATTGACTCTGCTTTTGCTGTGCAACCACAACAATTTTCTACTTTTCAACCAATAAAGTCTATTCCACAATCACTGAAATCTGCAAAATCACCAGTATCTCCATCAAAATCAAGATCTGCACACGGACCACCACCACAAAACGAAGTCCCCAATACACCAGGGTCTGTGAGTGCCTGGTTACCAAAATCTTCCAGGGTACCACATCATTCTGTTTCAGTATCTGCCTCATCAAACCCCAAAACACAAATATCTTTAAATCTGTCACCATCACCAAAACGTTCGGTTAGCCACTTAACAAAACTTATTGAAGCACAGTCAAGATCAACCATTACAAATCCAAAAAGACGATTGCATCCATCACATTCAAAACTATCTTGTTTTGCCTCAACCAAAGTTACCACTCTGCAGTCATCATTGTCTTCTATGAAATCAACATCCATTTCAAGCCATAAATCTCCTGCAGTAAATCAGCATGCAGTAGAGCCTGCTGTGAAGCAAAATTCTTCACCATTCCTGCCAATAATGAGCAAAGCAAGGAAAGCATTGATGGAAGCAATAAGAAACGGCGTTCAACTTCGCAAAACTCAAGAAATTACACCTAGACATAAAGCTGGAATTTCTGCAATTGAAGCGGATATGATCCGAATCCGTCGTAAAGCGATGGGATATAATTCGGGAATATCCGATAGTGAGACTGAATGGGCTGAATAAACACAAACCCATCAAAAGCAAAAACTATTATTTGGTGTCTTGTTCTATTACATTTAAGACATTTCTAATGTTCTAATTTTACCCCTAGAATAAGCTACCTTATAACTACTTATGAGTACACACACACAGAGTATATAAAGCTTAGCTTTAATTGTTCAAGTAATACATTTTAGTGGAAAAACTTATCAAAACACACAGTAAGACATGATCTAGAAAATAATGTCTATTATTAAAATATTTAAAATGTGGAAACAATTACTATAAGATTAATCTCCACACAGTATTGTCAGTTAAAGTCCAGGCATATATAATGGCTGGCTCAAAACTATTTGGAAAATTTCATCTACATATCAGCTTTCTGTGGATATTCATAGCTACTGTGTGTTCATGATTGCAACAGTGTCTTAGCTACCATTCTGTTGCTTTGAAGAGACATCATGACCAAAGCAATTTATAGAAGCAGGAGTTAATACAGTTTCAGAAGGTAATTCTATGACCATCATGGTAAGGAGCATGGTATCACACACATAGGCATGGAGCAATAGCCGAGAGCTTACTTCTGAACTATAGCATTTGACAGAGACTATGAACTTAGCAAGGACTTTTGAAACCTCAAATTTGTCTTAGAGAGACACCTCCTCCAAACGCACACCTCCTAATCCTTACTAAACATTCAGCTGGAAAACAAACATTCAAATATATGAACCTACAGGGAGAGGGGAGGCATTCTCATTCTTACCACCACAAATGGCTATCCCACATCCACCTCATTCTCTAGTTTTTGAATGCCTGCAAAAAAACTGTGGAAGATGCTGACAGCTCAGAATGGAGCCTGGATACATTGAACTACAGTTGAATCCACTTCTATGGACTGAGAAAACATTTTCCTAGGTAGTTGCTGAGGAAACATTTTCCTAAGTAGTTGCTTTCCAGAAGCAGATAACTTGTTTTTCTGGTTTTACCAGTCTCTTTTCAAATGAATTGGCATTTCCTTTTTTAAAAAAATTTTGAGATTATATTTTCACCTTTCCTCCCTCAGGGCCCTTCTTTGGTCCCTTTTAAACACAAGGCCTTTTAAAGCTGTTGTATAGATATACACATATGTATTTCTAAATATAACCTGTGTGCCTGTTTCATCGATAACTATAGAAATATAACCTGTGTGCCTGTTTCATCGATAACTATCTGGCACTGAATGACATTAGGTTCTTGCCTTTAGAACATCATTGCTATTGTTCAATGCAGAGTATTTTTTTAAACAATTATAGCCCTTTTGGGCAGGCACTTAACAAGTTATACCTTTCTGCCTGACTCATTTTTTTTTTTTACTGCAGACCTGGATAAACAGAGGTAAGCCATAATAACTACACCACAGTTTGAATACTGTCTTTTCTTGAAATTCCTACTATCAAAGTTCATTAACTTTAAATTCAGACTATCAAGACATGACAATGTAGATCATTTCTTTGCCAGAATATAACCTTAATGGCTTCTAGCATAATTTCTCACAGTCAATGCTCCCTTCTGAACCTTCATGAACTGGGCACCCACTGTCTTACATTATTCTCTTTCAAGATCCCACCAGAATCATCAAATGTTTCATATAGTATGCAAGTGCTGTTGCAGTCCATCTTTTCAAGTGTTCCTCTTACATACCAGTTCCAAGGGCCTAAGAACCACAAGGCTACTTCTCAGTATCAATTTTTTGTATTATTTTTGCTGCTGGAACTTAAGGAGGCAAAGGCTAATTTAGGTTCATAATTTAAGGATACAGTGCATTGCTGCAGGGAAGTCATGGTACAAGAGCTTGCAATATTCACATTTCTTCAGTCATTTTTTTCTTTAGTAAGTCCTGGATTCTAGTCCAAGGAATGGTGCTGCTTACATTTAGGATGAGTGTTCCCACTTTGACTTAATCGACAATATCCTCACAGATTTTCCCAGAGATACTTATGGTTATTCTAAATCCTAACAAGTCAAGAATAACCATCACAATATATGTGTGTAGAGGAGTACATGTATGAACAGATACATGTGCATGCACACATATGTATTCTTGCTTGTAGAAGATGGAGGACAATCTTGAACATATTCATCAGGAGCTTTCAGCATTTTTTGCAAGGTTCTCTTGCTGATATCTGGGGCTCCCTTGTTAGTCTACCTAGCCAGAAAGCCTATTTATGTGTTCTGGGGATTGAACTATGGTCCTTGTGTTTGCAAGGCATGTGCTTCTACTGACTGAGCCTCCAACTTTAGATTTTTCATCTTTGAAAAACCACACTTAAACTCTAAAAAAAAGAATAAATAAATAAATAAATAAGAAAACAAGACTGACTATGCCTAACTGATTTACTATGTATAGAATTAAAATATTCTATCATTTTCTTCCCAAAATGGTGTCTTTCTGAGCCAATCACCATTATCCTCAATGTCGATATGTTAGAATGTAAGGTTAACCAATCTCTACATACTATTGCCTAAAGTCAGTACAACTTGGCTTATAAATAAGTAGAAATAAAATGGAAGTATATTGCTATCAAACATTTCGTTTTTCATTTCTATGACAATATGATATCACTAAAATTAATAACAACTTTGCTCTACTACTTACTCCATAGTCCTTTAATTTCAGCTGGTTCTAGGCTTTTTTTTTCCTAATGCAATGTATAACAAAAATGTCCCTTTCTAAAAGGAATTGACAAAAAGTAATGTCTGAATTTGGCTATAGTTTTCCATTTTTTTTAAATTACACAACACATATGATAACTTTACTGTGAAAATAGATAAAGAGAAAAATATTTGTTCTGGAATATAGTTTTAGAGGTTTCATTCTGTAGTCATTTGACCCCATTGCTCTAGAAATTTAGTAGCATATTACATCAAAACAGGAACACTGGTAGAGGAAAACAGAGATGTATCTATCTTATTGTACAGAAAGGAAAAAGATACTGAGAAAGAAAGGGGAGAAAGATGGAGAGACACTAGGGTCCTATATCCTCTTAAAACTTATGCTTCCAATGCTTTAGCTTTCACTAGTCCCCAACTCTTAAAAATTTTCAGTGTCTTTCAGTGGCACCAAGATGAGGACCAAATTTTTGTAACCATGGTATACTATCCTTGGCTTCCAAGGGTTCCTATCCAATGCACAAAGAAAAAATGAACTTAAATCCATTTCTAAGAGCTCTTAACATCAAATTTCTTGTAGAATTCTCAAAAATACGAGTTCAAAGACTCATTTGAGACTAAAGGCAAACTCAGATATCAAAATTTGTTGCCAAACAGATAATAGTTTCAAGATATAATGGTACAGGTTAACATTACCATTCTAAACTGAACTTACAGGAAAGAAGAAATAGAAAGAAAGCAAATGAGACAATCATTAAAATTTCATGTCGAGGATCTAGGGCAAAGAATGCTGACATGTAAGCCCTAAAGATTTCCATATCGTTACCAGTGTGACTTTATTGGATATAAACAATGGTCATACCCACTCTCAACACTGTGCATGAAGACTATCTTAGCAATGGCCTCACAGATTCACACATTGCACTGTCAATGAACATTTGAAGCGATTCAGACCCCATCTTACCTCCCCATGATTTTTGGTAGACCCATAACCCCATACTAAAATTCTAATAATGAAAACACCATATAACTCTGATGCTATATAGATTGCTGGGGGAAAATCAATGATATATTTCAGTTATAAACCTTGTGTGTTATAATACTAACATAACAGGTAAGATATGCCTACTGACCAGTAATTAACAGCCCAGCATGGATGGCAGAAGGGCATATAAGGCTCCTTCCCCCTAGTTGAGGAGATATTGTCAGTTGATGAATGTGGAGGAGGGATACTTAAGCTTGTTGCATGGATATGACTCCTTATATATTTCTTATGTATACAGTAGATAGTACCACACAGCTGTATATATGCACAGGAACTAATTGGACTAGGTGTATTGCTAGTTTTTACTGTCAACATGACACATTATGGATGGAAGAGGTAATTTATTTGGACATGGAAAATTTACCAGTAGCTGGTTATACTGCTGAAGAAATATGCCACAACCACCCCCAAGCAGCTGTTATATGGAAGTAACTACTCAGCTTGGGAAGGCCTTCACCAACCTTTGATTGAATGCTGATGTGCTCAGTTTTGTGCAGGCCTTATATATGTGCTCACATCTCTCAACTCATGCCTAGAAAACCCATCAGTTCATTTCACAGCACTCAGCACTCCACTTCATCCTTTGGCTCTTCCATTCTTTCATCAAATTATCCATGTTGTTCCTTGAGCCTTAGATGGGATGATACAGCTGTCCTGTTTAGAGCTCAGCATGATATAATCATTTATTTTTGACACATTGACAATTTATGGATCTCTTCATTAGCATCTACTCACTGCTTAAAGAAGTTTCTCTGACCAAGATTGAGAAAGCTTTTCATTTTTTAAAAAATGAAATTGGTCTGATGTAGTGAACCTAACACTGTTTCCAAGACTGATATCTCAGGAGTGGGTGCAATTTTTATGACTAGTCTCTTCTAATAGTATTGGGCACTTATTACCCAGGTTAGATTTGGCTTGGTACCAAACCCGTGTATAACATCTGTCCCTGTCACCATGGTATGTTTGGTCTTGAGATCACTGAGAAATAACAGAAATGTCTGAGGAAAGACCATTACTATTATCTTCAGAATGGGTAATCTTATCCCTTCATAATTAAATTATTTTTAGCTGAGGTTACAAGTCATTGTGGTTTGCTCAGGATGGGCCAGATATAAAATAGTCTTTTCTTTTAGAACATCATAAAACACTTCATACTATTGGATTCAAAAGAAATTTTACTGAGGTAGAAGCCCCAATGGATTCTTTTAATACAGCTTTCTTCCCACTGTAACACTTGCTTTAACAGTAACTCTATCATAGTGACTAGTTCTACTCTAGAGGACTTTCTATTTCTCCTTAGCAGTTTCTGACTACTGGAACCAACTTAACAATGTGATATTTTTCTTTCAGAAATGTGATCAAGTTCTTTGGAGATTAAACATTTCACCATCATGTAATGTCCCTCAGTTCATAGTCAATTTGACATTTTTCCCAGGTAAACTTCATATTAAGCTATATAGCAAATACTAAAGTTTGTCAGTATTTGTATGATATGTATTTCAGGCTTTAAATTGTACCTATATCATTAAGTTTCATAATAGCCAAAAGTCAGAATCTTCACTTTTGTTACCACAAAGAAACATTAATAATCATTGGTTTGGGTCATAGATATTGCTTATACTGATAAACTACATAAAATGAATTATTTCTTAATCTTCTTGTTTTGTTTACTGAAGACATGAATGCAAGTTTCTGGAAAACATAACTGTTTAAAACTTTTGTGACTGGAGTAGTTGAAATGTTGCAGGTGTAGAGCCTAGCTCTAAGTTATCTAGGCATTTCTTTCTGCACAGACCTCTCCATAGCTAGTAAAACCTTTTGGAATGCATCACCTTAATAAAACCATAGTTTCCACCAACTAAAAGGCTAAGAACACAGACAGTATCTGAAGACTGTCTAGATCTGAAATTTCTTTACTTTGTCATAACCTGCATATCTGATATCTATACCAATGTATTTAAAAAGTGCTTTGTTTTGCCATTATATTTAAATGTCACCAAACTGTTAGGTACATAAGAACCTGGACTTGGGGGTAGCTTGAATCTGTGTTCCCAGGCCATAGTGACTCAGATTTAGCTTCAGAATAAATATTGTCTTATCTCCTTGAGGTGAATGAGAGCTATGATTTTACACTGACTGAGAGTGTAAATATATGACAAGTATTACTTAAAGAGCAGTATTTTAGAAATGATAAAATCAAAAGCAAAATATAATCAAATAACCAAATGGTTTCCCTGAGTTATTGGCATCTTAATCTCAATCAGTTAGAATATACCAAGAAGCACATTCTGTCCCCACCAGCCTCTCCCTGAGGCTGTAGTAGACTATTATGTCTTGCACAAAGTCACTGACCTAAAGCAAGGTACTACAGGATTTTCAGCAGAGTCATAACAAATAAAAGTCCCAGATTCCTGTGCTGTACTTGTGCCCCTAAACTTCATCCAACAAACTTCTGGCCCCCCAGTTTTCCAATGTTATGAGAGTGGATGGGTCTGAGTGCAGAGATCACCTGCCAGTATTTCAGGGTCACTTGTTAAAAGAAAAAGGTTAATGTGGCCCAGGACAAATAATTTAACTAGAATGAAGGGTTAGAAACAGGTATAGAGACATTTTATTATGAAAGAAAAGCACTGTTGAGGATGGGGTGCTAAGAGGAAAGCATAAATTCAAAAACAGTGGGCCATGAACCACATGACCACAAACCTCATAGGACATTTACATTTTGCCTTTAGGCTTTTTCTCTGTTATTTGTATGCAGCCCAAGAGAAAAAGAGCTTTCAGTCTTTATTTGCCTTCTTTATCTATCTTTATCTGGCTTCTTTCATGTTTTAATCTTAGGTGCCACAGGGAAGCTAGTCCTTGCACTCCAGCCCTACCAAGACCACAATACCACCCTGGAATCATCAAGAGGTCTCCATGCTACTGTAAACTATTGCCTATTGGACTTGTCCTAAACTGCTGTAATCAGCTTCAAGGACATCAGCTGGAAAACAAGCACAGTACAATTTGGTTGGGTGTCTTCCCCTCCTCCTCGACATCAGGCCAGTCCCAGATGCCCTGTCCACAGGCAAGCCTGTGGGTGATGGTGATTATGATCTGTTGGGTTTTATTAGCCCATTATGATGGCCTCAGGGCAATGACTTAAATTTACTTTCTTGTCCTACATCCATAGAAATTTGAACTATACTATTGTGTTAGAGACAGGGGTAGTGTTTATAGAAGCAGACCCTTGACCACTGCCAGATTTGACCTACAAGATAATCAGACCACAATTTCCTTGCATTCTCACAGATACCTAGCAAGCACCCTATTGAAAACCTGGAAGTAAGTCTGTATTAGGCTCCCTAGGGCCAGGGGTACAGGGACTTCACAGAAGAAATGTAGAAACTACAGACCAGAAACAGTAGCCTTCTCTACCCCTGATCTTCAAGGTTGATTTGGAGAACCTTTGCTGCTACAGGAAGAGAAAAATAGTCTTTTCTGAGTTTGCAAGCAGAATCCCAGACTCTAGATTCCAAGTGAGTAGCAAGAACAGGAATTTACAGAGCATAGGTATCACAGGTTTAGGATCATTTCCCAGCTCTTATTTGAAGTTCACCATAACTAAAAAGAGCTCTTTCTACACACCTCAATTGAAAGAACAGAACCAACACGATGCTGAGAACAGGCCTCCATACAGTAATCAGGGGCTGAACTCAAGACCCCAAAATGTTCTGTGACAACAGAATTCAAAACATATATTCCAGACACAGTCAAATAAAAGGCATGGTAGTAAAATCTAACAAGAGCCAGATGTCTATTCAGATATCTCATATTTTGCCATAAATCCTGCCCATGTTCTACAACCATTAGCAGTTTAGCACCTATAGCCTGACCAATAATTTTAAAAGATTACCTCACCCTCTGTTCCCCTACCCAATCCTAGACCACCAAGACATAAAGCTCCCTGTTTGTAGTTTTTCCCCTATATAAGTCCTTTGTAATCACAGCTTGAGACTTCCTTCTTTACTTACTGTAATTGGGGAGTGCTGAAAGAAGATCTTGCCTGGCCTTGAATAAAGAAACCTTTGTTTTTGCATCAGGTACTTGGCTCTGTGGTCTTGTTGGGGGTCTCAGGACACAGGCACAGCATAAACACATCTTATAAGCCACATAGTACCTACATTGCTTCTTAATTGCCTCATAGTTCCAGACAACTTCTTCCCCTCAAAAGACTTAAATGATTGTAATTTTCAGGGATTTTTTTGTTTTGCTTTCCTAGATAATCAAAATCTTTTTCTAGCATTTCATAAATCCTGTAGCTTCAAAATTTGATCTGCTACAGCGTCTTGATACTAAAGATATCAGGGTCAGAGCTTTTTTGGTCTGCATAATTACCTTACAATAAGGCAGACTAAAACACCAGTTTGTTCCATTTAGGTAGAAGTCTCCCTGACTAGTGATGAGGTAATTCAGTGTAGGTCAGGCTGGGGATAATGTTGCCTGAGGTTGTGGGACAGAAACAGTCTTTTGCCCACAAAGGCTTCCTGAAATTTGAATGACTAACTCATTATAACAATGGAGGTGTAGCCTGTTTCTTACAAGAATAAAATAGTTACTACATGTAGCTAATAATTGGAAACTTTTCTAGAGCACAAGAAATTCTTAGTATTTTTTTAGCACAAAAGTATTTTGTGTCTTTAATTTTTCTTCTTATAAAAATAACACACTAAACCTTGCCTCCTAGAACTACTGTATGAATTAAATGATAATGCATACAAAGCACTTATCATGTTAAAAATAGTTTTGTGATATAGATAGAGATATGTGGATACCACTTACATTTTGTAGTTGCTACTAATTATTTGAAACATACCTGATATGTGACTGTATTGACATTTATCAAAGGGACATAGCTATCCAAAGAGTGCTTGTTTATAAGTTAAGTATTGTTAAATGCTTTTTAAAATATAAATTAATATTAATTTTAATTGTGAACACTCCTTGACATTTTTTTTTTCTTACTGTGTTTTTCCTTTGGAAAAACAAAACTATCAAGAACAGCCATTTGTCTCTTGAATGACAAATGACATTCATTATGCCTTTAGTACAGAGCTGTGTTGGTGACTGGCAAGACTGTCATCATGACATCTTGGCTGCTGAGAACATTTTACAGATGCCTTGAGGAAACTACACTTCAACTGTAATTAACATTGCTAAAGGCGTGACTCCTGATTCCTGGTGCCTTACACTGGCTCTGAAAGAATCCACTCATGATAAGATAAGTGTCCTTGAATTTAAGATGACCCTTTTCACCCTGCAGATATTATTACTCAGAATGGAAGGCAACCACTTTCAGAGTGGGTTTCAGAGATCATCAAACATAGAAAGTCATTGAGTAATTCTCCACCCCCAACACCAAGATTGTTCTCTAGGACATCTCTAATACAAAAAGTTTCCTCTTCTGGGCAAATGAACAGGTACAAAAGATAAACTCATTTCTATGCTAATTCTCATTCTCTTATCCTATATCTTCAGATCTCCAGAATTTAGTTACCTTTACTTTAAATTTATTATTATATCTAATGATGGTTCATATAATGTGAACTTACCACAAATTTGAATCACCTCGGTAGAGAGCCTTAGTTGATGTGAGAAGATACACTAAGGTTTGGGAATACCTTCTGGTAGCAGCCCAGATACAAAACTGCACAGCAGAAGGAAGATCCTCTACCTGTTTGCTTCACCTTCACTCTTATGGCTGAGTCCATTTATTCTATTGTTGCTGCTGCATCCTTTGCTCATAGAAGTTGCATTTTCAGACTTGCCCCATTGATGGGAGCGGAGATTCTCTAGTACACCCCCAGGTGTTGTGCATGGAATTGGAACTATTGAGCTACTCCTTATTGTGAACTGAGCAACTACTTGGTTTTCAGCTACTTGGTTCAGAGATACCTGTTGTTTCTAATTGAATATAAGCTGACTTAATAAGTTCTACACACACTCAAACACACACACACACACACACACACAAATTATTGATCCTACCAGTCTTGTTCCTCCAGGCAACCCTTTCTGATATAATATATATTTTTTTACTTAGACAAAAATATTTTTGGAGGCTGGTTAAATGAGACATATCTTAGATAAGAGAAATTAAGCTTTGAAAAAGAAAACAACACAAGAATATCCTGGTTCTAAACACTCATGTATAATATAATGACAAAACAAGCTTTGTAAGTTTTCGTGAAAGGTAATTGAGATAAACAATGTACTCTGCTAACTCTAGATGCCCATGCATTGTGAAGGGTTAGCATATGATCAGCTATTATACTATAAAATGAGACAATATAGCTGTTTGAAGTTGTAAGTTGTAGGCAAGAGATAATAATGTCAGGACATTAAAAGTGTCTTCTGGTTTTAGGCAGATCTAAATTCACATGCTAATGTTCACTAGCTAACCACATTAACATGAGGTATTTAATCTCTTCGTGCTTCTGAGCTTATTTGAAAGCAGGGGTAATGAGACTTCTCTAGTAAGATATTTTGAGAGTTATATACCATCATATATGAAGAATTTCAAGTAGAGTGACTTGATTATAATTACCACTAGAAAAATAGCCATCATAATCGAACATCTACTGACAGGTATTTCATCCTCTGTACCCATCATGTTGTAAGTTCTCAGCTCCTCTTTTTGGATATCAATTTAATTTTTTCCACAGTAAGGTAGGTTTATAATTTCATTAGTGTACCCTGAGGTTTGTTTATTTGTTTTGGAGATAAGATCTCACTATACTATATTGACCTCCAACTGGAAAGCCTTTCCATAAATCCTGGAATTACAGCCATGTGCCACTACAACTTAATTTCTGTTATTCTTTCAGTAATTATAAAATAAAAATGAGATATTAAATGATTATATTGCCATTAGTAGAATTATATTTATGTCAAACATAGAAAGTTATTCAATAAACCATCTTCTTACAATGTTCATTTTAGTTAGAGTGTCATGACCTCCAGGCATCCCTGAAATATTCAATGCAGCCACAATGTCAGGAACTTTCCAGGGTTACCATACCAACCTCTCTTTTTACTTTTGGAGTTGGATTTTGAGAACTAACAGCAGGACCTTACAATCTTTTGAATAAAGTTAACACATTTTTCAGTCTATCAGAATTTTTTAAGTATGTCACTGAAAAAAGTTACAGTCATCTTCTCTTTTGTAAAATCTAATCAGCACTATTTAAAAATCTCTAACACTGCCATTATAAAACATGAAGTAGATCAGATGTGGGTCAGGTTTAGAAACGACAATAGAGCAGTAGAATCTCATTCTTGGTAGCATATATTATAAATCTGCTAAGATTCTTTTCCGGCATATATCAAACTATATTTTTGGTGGATTACAATTCATATCTTTACTGCTTCTGTTTCATCATCTCATTAATAAATAACCTTAAATATAGCAAATCATGTAGTCTTTATTATTTGTGGAAGACAGATTCTAAGATGACAAATGATTCTGAATCCTATAGATCATAATTTTTTTCTTATGCATACACACCAATAATAGTGTAAATTTATAAAATAAACACATTAAAAGATTAGTAGCTAGTACTTATATAAAACAACTATTACAATATTAAATATGCTTAAAATTTTTGAGATATTTATGCTGGGAATTTTTACTTAATATTTTTGGTTATACTTGACCATACTTAAATGAAAGCATGACAAGCAAAATTACATGTGAAGCATGACTGAATCAAAAGTCTATATACTTTGAATTATTATACTGAAACATGAAAAATAATTCTAAGTTTGTAGTCTAAATGATGAATTTAACTCTTATGAATAGTATTTTTATGTTAAAAATGTTTTCTATTTTTTAATAAATCTATTTATTTTATATCTCAGCCACAATTTCTTCTACCTTCTTTACTCCTAATTCCTCCCCCCACATCCCTGCTCTGCTTCTACCCCCAATCACTCCTCCATGGATATCAATAAAACATGGCTTATCAAGGTGAAGTAAGACTAAGTGCCTCCCCCTGTATTAAGACCAGGCAAGGCAACCCAGCATGAGGAATAGGGTCCCCAAAGCCACTAAAAGAGTCAGAGACAGCTCCTGCCCCACTGTTAGAGGAGTTTCACAAGAGGATCAAGTTACACAACTGCAACATGTGCTAAGTATCTAGGTCAGTCTTACATGGGCTCTCTGCTTGTCAGTTCAGTCTCTGAGCTTCTATGAATTCAGATTAGTTGATTCTATGAGTTTCCTTGTAATGTCCTTGACCCCCTATGACTTCTACAACCCCTACTCTTGAATATACCTTTAACATATCATCTGTAATTTCATTTATCTATGAAATTACAGCATCCCTAAACTGTCTCTGTATCCATGTCTCAAAGCTTGAACTGCTTCATAATAATTATACCACATTTTTATACTTACCATAAAGAATTCAAGGTTAGAATGAAACAACAGCATTAACTGATGTCCAAAAAAACAAAACAACAAATTAAATTACTGGGCATAATAGCCCCTTCTAAGGCTTTAGAAGAGGCCTATGAAATGGAAGTATCTTGAAATTGAAACTTACTGGCTTCAGGCTCAATTCATCTCTGCCAATACTGTGTACTTATTGCTTGGATTGCTATGAATATTTAAGTTTTTACATCTTACAGTCTTGCTTTTAATTTTCTGATTGTTGATAGTACATAAATATTTCTTCTAGCTAATGATGATATATAAAATGTTTCTGCTTTACATTTTGTCAGGATATTATATACTAAGAAAATGGGAGCTTTATATGTAACTCAATTTAAACTTTATATTTACATATTTTATTTTTCTATTGCACAGCTAACTTTTTAATTTTTAATATAGATATTTCTCTTCTTTTCTGAAAATGGATAATACAACAATACAGTGACTTTAGTATCTCAGGCCCAAATTGACAAACATATTTCCTCTCATGTATGGATTTTTTTGAGCATTTATTTAGCTTGGAGCATAATTAGAAGACCAAAAAGGCTAAAAGAGGATACATTAAGAGAGCAGGGAGAGTAGACTATAAATAAAATGAAAGTAGTAAGGTAGAGGAATGCAAATCAAAACAACTTAGAGATACCACCTTACACCTGTCGGATTGGTTAAGACAAAAGACTCAGATGACAGCCTATGCTCGAGAGGTTGCCAAGCAAAGGGGACATTCCACCATTGTTGGTGGGAGTATAAGCTGGTTCAGCCACTCTGGAAGGTAGTATGGCAGTTTCTCAAAAAACTGGGAATCAATCTCCCCAAAGATCCAGCAATACCACTACTGGGCATATGACCCTAAAGATGCACATTCACACTCCAAAGGTATTAACTCAACTATGTTCATAGCAGGTTCACTCATAATAGCAAGAACCTGGAAACAACCTAGATGCCCCTCAACTGAAGAATAGATTAACAAACTGTGGTACATCTGTACAATTTAGTACTACTCAGCAGTAAGAAAAAAAATGATACATCAAAATTTGCAGGCAAATGGATGAATTTGGAGACTATACTCCTGAACGAGGTATACTCACTCATTAGTGGACTCTAAACAAAAAAACAAAAAGCAAAGCATGTCGAAGCTGCAAACCACAACCACTGAACAACTTGGGATCTGAGACACCTTGGACCGACTCCTTGGAGCCCATTTTCTCTAGAGGTACACCTGACCCAGTCTTGATGTTGGGGTGAGAAAAGCAGATCTACCAGGTGTGGATGTTGAACTAAGCTACCTTTGGACCTTGGGACCTCCTGCCCTTGCTGGGGAGGTGATAAGAAGATAATGAGAAGAGAGAGTGACTGGGAGAGGCAGGAGGGAGAAGGGAGTGTGAACAAAGGGATACATGGATAAAAAAATATGACTTTTTTCATAATAATAAAGAAATCGCTAATGGGACAAGCATAAACTAAGTCCCAGAATTCATGACTAAAAATAAATAAATACAAAATAAAAACACAAATACGATCATGTCACACCTTGCTTAAAACTCTCACTGATTTTTTACTTTAGCCCAAAATAAAGCCAGATATTCTAACACACACACACACACACACACACACACACACACACACACACACACACAAAGAAGTGGAAGCCTAGTAGAACACATGTGAAATGAAAGAAAAGAAATGATACTGAGGGTTAAAGAATTAAGTGGAGATGAGGAATATCGAGTATAGGATGGGGAGAGGATATATTAATCAAAATTAAAGAAGTATGAAAATGATGTATGGAATCTCATTAATTAATAACCTAATTTCAAAATACAACTTTAGGAAGTTACCTTGCATAAACTGACAATGATGCTCCCTAAATTCTTGAAGGCATGGGATTCCTCCTTATGAATTATTGGTTAGCAAGGTCTCACATGTCTCTAAGACAACACAGATGATTGCTTATTGCTCTTGGTTAATCACAATAACTACATGGTAAGAACCTTTTGCTGAAGACTTCACGGACAGTGGCTACAAGAAATACAAATATCAATCTGAAACTACCTGGAAAACTTTCTCCATAATGGCTAAGTTTCATAATTATGAATGATGTTATGCAGGCTACTTGTGCAGAAAAGTCATCAATTGTCTTACCTAGTACTACATGCTATAATGCCAACCTACAAAGCAAGATGTAATCACTAGTGCAATGGTGGCAATGATTATTAGGATAACTAAGAGGTTGCAGATTGTAATTGAGATCTGTTCCACAAAGGAGTTTTATGTCTGGTACTGTATGTAATTTTGGTTTAGATCACATGGATTTGAAGGTCATAAGCTCTAGAATAGAACTTATTTATTAAATAGTCATGTTATCAAGTTGCTTTCTAAACATTTATGTTTATAACCATAGACCTGGTTGCTCTCAGCTTTGTGGTTGAGGAAACATTATTTTTATACTGTGTATAAAGTCTATGGATAAATGAATAACTAATTAAAAAGCTAAGAATACAGACTGAATGCTCAATCATAAGCAGGATATCTATACTACATCATCCTCCCTTCACCAAGGCTCATAGACCATCTTAAAAGAGGAGTTAGAAAATGACCTGATGTGGTGGGAGGGGGAAGGGATCTTGAATAAGGACATACAGGGATGGAAAAAAAATTCAGAGGGAAAGCTGAACACAAAGTAAATATATGTGTAGCAATCTTATTTGCATTATCACCCTTGATAAGCCATGCTTATGATTATTATCCTCTTTATAGTTATTGTTAACTTTTCAGCATTTTAAATTCATTTTACTGTTTTTTTGATAAATACAAAATAAAGAAAAAAAAGAAGTAAAAGAGAAAAAAAATAAAGAGCTTAAACACATATGAATGCCAGCCAGCCATCCATTTATAAGCTGGGGTCCTGTATTCTGAGAATGGATCCTCTGGTCCTGAGGCATTCTGGATCAAGTGTGGCCCTTGTATCTAGCAGTAAAATCATCTGGATATATAATTTTCATTTTGTCTCAAATATGATTGGAGAATTCAAGGCTGAAATTTTCAAACATCTATAATATTAAGGAAATAATATGACAGATTTTTGTAAAAGCATAAATGATTGCAGGGTTGTTTGTTCATGGAAGATTGCTAATGGATTAAAAACCCAAAGTGTCCAACAGATGAAAAAAAATGTAAATGCTCAGGAATGAGGATGAATTCTGAGAAATGCTATCATTTGGACATGACTTTTACAGTCCTGATCTTAGAGCAGCTGTGGTTATCTCCATAAGATTTACAAAATGTTAAGTCAGCTAAGATCATGACATGGATCTTGTGAATTATCTTCAGGCTTTACCCCTTGTGGAAGTGCTACTGACAATGGATAGCCATTGAGGAAAAAGATTCTTTAATGGGGATATAGCTACTTCCATACTCCTGTGAATGGTTCCACACCAATGCAGTTATGAGCAACTAACTATAACTATATTTAGTGGGTTAATGACAACATAGAAATACTTGAAGTTGAGACAAATTGGGGTGATATGGTAGAGCTGGAGGTAGTAAGTTCATACTTTATTGTACACATACATGAAATTATAAAAAAAGACAAAAAATTTAAAGTAACAGAAATTGCTGAATTTTTATGTATTTCAGTCACATATTCTATTTAAAGCAAACTAATAAAACAAATATTTTCTAGTGACTCACACCTTTAATCCCTCACTCAGGATGACTGAATGGTCAGATTAAAGGCATGGGTCACCACCCTATGACCTTTATTACTTGACTGATGGTGATTCTGTCCTCTGATATTCCAGATTGATTTTATTAAATATACAATATATCACCATAAAAGTTGATTTTCATGAACGAAATCTTTGTACTCCTCCAAAATGTACATACTGACATTCAGTAATCAATACATTGTATTAGGGGTCTTTGAAAATCTCATGATTGGAATTAGTACCTTTATGAAAGGACTTCAAAGAGCTTCCTTGCCCTAAGTGCCATATAAGAATACATTAACATATGACTTAGCTCCTTATTAGTACTACATTAGTACCTGTAATGAGGCAACTTTATATAATTAATTCTTTGCCATGCACAATATCTCAAAATATCTTTATTCTGGATATCTGAGTCTTTTGTATTGTTAAATAAATTTTGGCGCTTGTAAACCATTCATATATTATTATATAGTATTCTATTACTGCAACCTGTTGGTGGGTCCTAAAGGTTCCCACAGGGGAGGTAGAAGACCTAGAGTCAATATAGACTCTAGGAGTCAGTTGAAAAGCAAAGGATTAACTCATTTATTTAACAATAGGGAGAGCCTTATATACACGTCTCCCAACACCCAAGCTCTGTCCCAATCCGATGATGATGTACTGTCACCCTTCATTGGCTGGGCATGATTAGGACGAACTCTCCAGCGGTTAAGAGCACTGACTGCTCTTCCCAAGGTCCTGAGTTCGATTCCCAGCAACCACATGGTGGCTCACAACCATCTATGATGAGATCTGGTGCCCTCCTCTGTACACTGTATACAAAATAAATAAATCTTTGGGCTGGAGAGATGGCTCAGCGATTAAGAGCACCGTCTGCTCTTCCAGAGGACCCGGGTTCGATTCCCAGCACCCACATGGCAGCTAACAACTGTCTGTAGTTCCAGTTCCAGGCAAACACCAAGGCAAATAAATAAATAAATAAATAAAGTTTAAAAAAAAAGAAAAAAGAAAACCAATACTCTGCTAAAATGGAAAACCCAAAATAAATGGACAGCTTTCTGGATAAATACCAATTACTAAAATTAAATGAAGAACAGATTGAAGACCTAAACAGAGCTATAACACCAAGGGAAATTGGACCTGTTATTAAAAGTCTTCCAAATTAAAAAAAAAAAGCCCAGGTCCAAATGGTTTTACTGCAGAATTCTACCAGACATTCAAAGAAGAACTAATACCAATACTCAACAAACTGTTCCATACAGTGGAAACTGAAGGAATGCTACCAAACTCTTTTGATGAGGCAACAATCACCATAATACCAATGCCAGTCAAAGATGCATCAAAGATGCAACAAAATTACAGGCCAATCTCTCTAATGAACATTGATGCAAAAATACTCAACAAAACTTTAGCAAACTGATCACAACAACATATAAAAAAAGTTGTCCATAACAATCAAGTAGGCTTCATCCCAGAAATGCAGGAATGGTTCAATATACAAAAAACTATAAATGTCATTTGTCATATAAACAAATTGAAGGAGAAAAAAAAACATGATAATCTCTTTAGATGCTGAAAAATGCCTTTGACAAAGTCCAACACTCCTTTATGATAAAACTCCAGGAGAAATCATTAATACAGGAAAAATTCCTAAGTATAATAAAGGCAATTTACAAAAAGCCAACTGCCAACATCAAACTAAATGGAGAGAAACTCAAAACAATCCCACTCAAAACAGAGACTAGACAAGGCTGTCCCCTCTCCCCTTATCTAGTCATACAGTTCTTGAAGATTTAGCCAAAGCAATAAGTTAACAAAAGGAGATTAAGGAGATACAACTGGAAAAGAAGAAGTGAAACTATCTCTATTTGTAGAGGATATGATTGTATACCTAAGTGACCCACAAAATTCTACCAGAAAACTTCTACAGTTGATAAACTCCTTCAGCAATGTAGCAGGATACAAGACTAACTAAAAAAAAAATCAGTAGCTCTGCTATACACTACAGAAAAACAGGTGGAAAAAGAAATAAGAGAAGCTTTATAATAGCTGCAAATATCATTAAATATCTTGGTGTAACTATAAACAAAGAAGTAACAGATCTATTTGACAAAAGCTTTATATCACTAAAGAAAGAAATTGAAGATATCAGAAAATGGAAAGGCCTCCTACACTCCTGGATACGTAGGATCAATATAGTAAAAATGGCAATCTTACCAAAAGCAATCTACAGATTCACTGCAATTCCCATCAAAATCCCAACACAATTTTTTACAGACCTTGAAAAAACAATACTCAACTCCATTTGTAATAACATGAAAGCCAGGCCTGCCAAAACAATTTTGCTGAACAAAAGAACCTCAGGAGGCATCATCATCCCAGACTTCAAGTTATTCTATAGACTTACAGCAATGAAAACAACCTGGTAGTGGCATAAAAACAGACTTGTGGATCAATGAAATCAAATTGAAGATCCCAACATTAACCCAAAAACCTATGAACACCTGATCTCTGACAAAGAGGCTCAAAATACTCAGTGGAGAAAAGATAGTATCTTAAACAAATGGTGTTGGCATAGCTGGATGGTAGTGTGTAGAAAAATGTAAATATATCCAAGCCTGTCACCCTGCACAAAACTCAAATCCAAGTGGATCAAAGACCTCAGCATAAACTCAGCCACAATGAACCTGACAGAAAAGAAAGTGGGAAATACACTCCAATGCATTGGCACAGATGACCCCATCCTAAATATAACACCAGTGGCACAGACACTAAGAAAAACAATCAATAAGTGGGACCTCCTGAAACTGAGAAGTTTCTGTAAAGCCAAGGACACAGTCAATAAGACAAAACCACAGCCTGCAGAATGGGAAAAGATCTTCACCAACCCTACAAGTGAGTGAGTACTGATCTCAAAAATATATAGAGAACTCAAGAAACTAGAGCCCAAACCTTGAATAACCCAATCAAAAAATGGGGTTCAGAACTAAAAAGGAAATTCTAATCAGCAGATTTACAAAATGCTGAAAGACACTTGAAAAAATATTCAACATCTTTAGTCATCAGAGAAATGCAAATCAAAACAACTTTGAGATACCACCTAACACCTGTCAGATTGGCTAAGATCAAAAACACAGATGACATCCTGTGCTGGAGAGGTTGCAAAGCAAGGGGAACACTTCTCCATTGTTGGTGGGAGTGTAAGCTTGTTCAGCCACTCTGGAATGCGGAATCACTCTCCCCAAGGATCCAGCAATACCACTATTGGTCATTTACCCTAAAGGCACACATTCTTACCTCAAAGACATTAGTTCAACTATGTTCATAGCAACATTATTAGTAATAGCAAGAACCTGGAAACAACCTAGATGCTCCTCAACTAAGGAATGGATTAGCAAACTGTTGTACATCTACACAATGGAATACTACTCAGCAATAAGAAAAAATGATATCCTAAAATTTGCAGGCAAATGGATGGATTTGGAGAATATTCTCCTGAGTGAGATCTCACAAACCCAGAAAGATAAGCAGGGGATGTTTTCATTCATTAGTGGATTTTAAGCAAAAACATTCTTTTGGTTTTTCATTGAAAAATGATGGGTGAATAAAGTAATTTAAAACACACACATACACAAAACAAAACTCCTGGTTTGTCTATAGAAAGATTGCTTAGCAGAAATTTATGTTGGCCATAGTGTGTTCAGGGGTAATAGCTGTGACTAATTGTGCTTTCTCTATCTGTAGCTGAGTCTAACCTGTCTTGAAAAGCTTTAGATTTTATTTTTCATGTTTCATATATTTTAGAGAAAAGGGAAGTTTTATTACTGTATGTCATTTTTTGTTATCTACTCTGGATGTTTTGCTTTTTTATATAATGTTTCATATTGATTTTCAAAAAAAAAAAACAATAAAAAAAGAATCCTGGAAATAAGGTTTAGGTAAAAAAGACTAAAAAACGTGACACCGAGTTTTAATTAATTTTTTGAAACTAAAGTTCATTTTGGTGGAGTAACATGGCTAGATTTAAGCTTATATTCTGTGTGTGTGTGGGGGGGGGTGTGGGTGTGATATAGTATGTGAAAATACATGGGACAATCTGAAGAGATACCTAAAGGGAGGGAAGACTAACAGAAATGGGTAATAGAATATATGTGACATGAAATAAGAAGATGTGAGCTATTTGGAAGAACCAGAAAAATCAAGGGAAACAGGAAAAGGCACTGGGGCTAGAATAAAAGACAACCTATAATGATATAAGTTATGAAAATGACAACTGAAACCCATTACTTTGTATCCAATACAAAATAACATTTTTTAATTCAAGAAAATGGGAATGGAATATGTGAAGAACTACATATCTGATGTACCAGGTGTGCTGGCTAGTCTTATGTGAACTTGTCACATAAACTAGAATTATCTAAGGTTTAGCAAGACCAAACTTAAACTGTGAGAATGCCTGAAGAAGATTTGCATGAAGGAAGCCTCTAGGACATTTTATTAGTTAGTTACTGATGAGGGATGTCCCAGGCCATTGTGGGTAATTCCCCACAATGAATTCTAAAAGAAAGCAGGCTGAGCAAGACATGGAAATTAAGCCACTTAATCATCACCCCATATGGCCTCTGCATAAGCTCCTGCCTTCAGGTTTCTGCTCTGTTTGAATTCCTGTCCTGACTTCCTTTAATGATAAACAGCAATGTGGAAGTGTAAGTCAAATAAACCCTTTCCTCCCCAAATTTTTGGTCATTATGTTCGGTCATGGTACAACTTTAGTTGAGTAGGGAAGCCATGTATTGGATGTAATTTAAAGGAGTTTTTTACTGGGGATGACATAAGGAGATGGGAAGAAGAGAGAGTGACTGGGAGGGACAGGAGGGGGGAAGGAATTTGAAAAAAAGGATACATGGATAAAAAATGAGACTTTTTTCATAATTTATAAAAAGAAAAAAAAGCATTATGTAGTCTAAAAAATATGCAGTTTCCTTGCTGAGGGGCTTACAACAGGCTGTGTGGGGAAGGGAGGTGGGGCAGAGAATAGAAGGATTCTATAGTGGTTTATCTGTGCATTACTTTCATAGGAAAAAATCTATTTACTCTTCACTATAGTTAACTGAAGTATTGCTGGATTCAGCAATGTAGCAGGATACAAGATTAGCTCAAAGAAATCAGTAGCCGTAGCCCTTCTATATACTAAAGATAGGAAGGCTGAAAAAGAAATAAGGGAAACATTACCCTTCATAATAGCTGCAAACAGTATTAAATACCTTGGAGTAACTATAACCAAAGAAGTAACAAATATATTTGACAAAAATTTTAAATCACTGAAGACAGAAATTTAAGAGGATATCAGAAAATGGAAAGCTCTCCCATGTTCCTGGATAGGTAGGATCAACATAGTAAAAATGCCAACTCTACCAAAAACAACCTCAGATTCAATACACTGTCCATCAAAATCCCAACACAATATTATTTGGACCTTGAAAGAACAATACTCAATTTCATTTGGAATAATAGGAAAGCCAGGATTGGCAAAACAATTTTGCTCAACAAAAGAACCTCAGGAGTCATCACTATCCCTGACTTCAAGTTATACTATAGAGCTACAGTAATAAAAACAGCATAGTACTGGCATAAAAACAGACTTGTGGACCAATGGAATAGAATTGAAGATCCAGACATTAACCCAAAAACCTATGAACACCTGATCTTCAACAAAGAATCCCAAAATATTCAATGGAAAAAAGATAGTATATTTAACAAATGGTGTTGGCATAGCTGGATGGTAGTTTATAGAAAAATGCAAATAGATCCGAGCCTGTCACCGTGCACAAAACTCAAATCCAAGTGGATCAAAGACCTCAACTTAAACTCAGCCACTTTAAACTTGATAGAAAAGAAAGTGGGAAATACACTTCTACGAATTGGAACAGGCAACCTCTTCCTAAATATAACACCAGTGGCACAGGCACTAAGATCAACAATCAATAAGTGGGATCTCCTGAAGCTGAGAAGCTTCTGTAAAGCCAAGGACATTGTGAATAGGACTAAATGACAGCCTACAGAATGGGAAAAGATTTTCACCAACCCTACAAGTGATAGAGGACTGATCTTTAAGATATATAAGGAATTCAAGAATCTAGAGCCAAAAACCTTGAATAAACCAATCAAAAAATGGGGTTCAGATCTAAAAAGGGAATTCTCAGAAGAAGAATTATGAATGGCTGAAAGGCATCTGAAAAAGTGCTCACCATCTTTAGCCATCAGAGAATGCAAATCAAAACAACTTTGAGATACCATCTGACACCTGTTAGATTGGCTAATATAAAAGACACAGATGACAGCCTATGCTGAAGAGGATGTGGAGCAAGGGGAACACTCCTCCATTGTTGGTGGGAGTGCAAGCTTGTTCAGCCACTTTGGAATGCTATATGGTGGTTTCTCAGAAAACTGAGAATCTCCCCAAGAACCCAGCAATACCACCTCTGGGTGTATACCCTAAAGATGCACAGTCATACTCCAAAGGCATTATCTCAACTATGTTCATAGCAGTGTTATTTGTAATAGCAAGAACCTGGAAACAACCTAGATGCCCTCAACTGAATAATGGATTAACAAACTGTGGTACATATACACAATGGAATACTACTCAGCAATAAGAACAAATGCTATCCTAAAATTTGCAGGCAAATGGATGGATTTGGAGAATATCCTCCTGAGCAAGGTATCACAAACCATGAAAGATAAGCATGGGATGCACTCACTCTTTACTGGACTCTAAGCAAGCAAGCAAACAAACAAAGAAGAAAAAAAGCAAAGCATGCCCAAGCTGCAAACCACAACCACTGAAGAGCTTGGGATCAGAAACACCTTAGACTGACTACTTGGATCCCACTCCCCCTGAGTCAATGTTGATGTTGGGGGGAGAAAACTGGATTTGTCAGGAGTGGAGGCTGAACTAAGCAATATTGGGACCTTGGGACCTTGGGACTGCCTACCGCCTGCCTGGGGGTGGGGGTGGGGCGGGTTATGGGGAGTTCTGGAGAAGATAGAATGACCTGATATGATGGGAGGGGGAAGGGATCTTGAATAAGGATATACAAGAATAGAAAGTGTGACTTCTTTGTTCATAATAATAATAAAAAGATTGCTATTAGTGTTTGAATGCTGTGAAAAGGGATTAAAGATCATCATGACCTTATGATTATTAAAAGTATCATTTGAAAAGATTCAGAGATTTACTTGGATTTTAAAAAAATATTCAAGTTGAATCATACAAACCTAAGACAAGTTTAAATCAGACTTGCATAATAATAAATTTTATATCCATCTTATATACCTAATCCAGTAATTCTTAACTGTTTAAAGGCAAGTGCTGTCTTATGCAATTTAAGCTATTCTTTTTATGAATAATGACATACTTATGAGATAGACTCATAAAGCTTTATTAAACTGAAATTAGAAATTTCTTCCAGGCACAAACTTACATTAAATATTAGGGCATTGTAAAATACATTAAATGCCTAGAGGGTATGTAAGAGAGGACAGTTAGTGGTTTTTGCTCTGCATATGAACTAGAATGCCTGAATGATACTAAGAGATAAAAATGGTATTAGGAAACAAGTAAATGTATGTGACTTGATGAGAGTTTCTTAGGAAGACAAGTGTCAAGGAGGACAGTTCACATAAAGGGGATATCATGAACAAGGTGTGAGATAACATGAGCATTCAAGGAATGTGATATAATAAACAAGGTGTGAAGTAAATTGAACACTGAAAGAGGTACTCGATGGAACATTCATGGGATTTATATATATCTAGAAAATACGATATATGGAAAGGATGGTAAGTTCATGAGAAGAGAATCCGGGACATTATGAATTATTCTGATTGTAAATCCTCTTACACCATGTGAAGACATTTTAACTTGAATAAGAAATTGAAAAAGTATAGTTGAAGACAGATTATGAGAAATATGTGGAGTGGGGTTAACAGGCCACTAGATATGATGTCATCTCATGTATATCATGTTGTTTAGCTAATAAAAATTTTAAGGCCCATGTTTCAGTCTCTTTAATAGGACTGATTATCATTTTCTGTCTCATAACTTCTTAAATAAGAAATGAGTCTCCTATATACTTTCTATCCTTGTACATGTCAATTCTACATATAGATAAATAATGGTAGAAAAATTCAAGGGAAACGTATTTCTTGATGGTTCAGAATAACAATTATTGCTTCTGCTGTGGCTGTAATAAAAATATTAAGAGAAACAAGACTTCTAAAAAATGTTTATCTTTTTTCAACTGTAGAGGGAGGACGGGGAGAATGGGGGCTAGGGAAAGGTCAAGAAATGTCCATCTTTCTGTTAACAGTGGACTCACCAATATTAATCATAGAAAAAGTACCCCTAGCATTTTGTCAAGTGATTTAAAGCTGAGAAACAGAAAATGGCTATTAGAAGTAGGATGAAGATTATAGACTCAGTGGTGATCTACTCCAACATTTCTGAGAAATGTCCACAACAAAAAAAGATTCAATAGCTTCTAAAAGTCAGAAGATGCTAAGGGCCAGTCTTATAACTATATATCAATCACTAATTGATTGAGGTTTTTAAATTTACTTTTGATAAGTCCATACATGTATATACACACTATACACTGTGATCAAAGGTTTTACATACTAACCACTGTCCCCCCTCTCCTCACTCCACCCATCCTCCCACTCATCCTCACCTTTGTCCACCTTACCCCCATCTACTCCTCAGAAAGGATAAAGCCTCCCAAGGAGAGTCAACAAAGTCTGGGAGATCAATTTGAGGCAGGTCAAGCCCCTCCCTGTATCAAGGCTGAGTAAGGTGCTTCTCTGTAGGGAATGAGTTCCAAACAGCCAGTTCATGCCCCAGGAATAAATTCTGGTCCTATTGACAGAAGCCCCACTCAACTGTCATCCACATTCAGAAGGCCTAGCTTGGTTCCATGCAGGTACCCTCATCTGTCAACTCAGAGTTAATGGCTCCCAACATCTCCTGTCACCTGTCTCTGTGGGCTTTCACTTCATGCTATTGACCCCTTTGATCATATAATCCCTCCTGTCTCTTTTCAACTGGATCAGAAGCTAAGTCCAGTGCTTATCTGTGAATCTCTGCATCCTGCTTCCATCAGTTATGTTTGTTTTTCTGGGTCTGGGTTACTTCACTTTTTCAGGTTCCATCCATTTGCCTGCAAATTTCAAGATGTCATTTTATACTGCTGCATAATAATCCATTGTGTAAATATACCACATTTTTTAATCCATTTTTCAGTTGAAAGACATCTAGATTGTTTCCAGGTTCTGACTATTACAAACAATGCTGCTATGAACAGAGTTGAGCAGATGTATTTGTGGTATACATCCTTTGGGTATATGCCCAAGAGTGGTATTGCTGGATTATGAAGTCAGTTGATCCAGTTTTCTAAGAAACTGTCATGCTGATTTCCAAACTGGTTGTACTAGCTTACACTCCCACCAGCAATGGCCTCCTTCTTCTTCTTGTATGTGTACAGGTGGTCTCAGATACCATGTGCTGTCTAGAATACAGGATTTCACTATTCTTTAGTTTCTCATTCCCACAGTCCTTTCACCTTCTTTATGCAACGTTCCTTGGAACTTAGGAATGACAAAGATGTCTAGTTTAGGGACAACCACTCAGTGGTCACTGATCCTCAGAACTGAGGTCAGTTTTGAGTCTTCAGTTGGACCATGCTGACTTATGTGGGTTATGTGACCATGTGATAGCTACATCTACCTATGCATATAAAAATAAATATTTAAGTGTTATTGAGATGGCTTATAATGTAAAGATACTTGATGTCAAGCTAGATAATGTAAGTTAAAAGCCTCACATGGTAGAAGTATAGACTCATCTCCTGCAAGTTGCCCCCTGACTTCCACAGAGGTGTTGTGGCATATGCATCACGTGAATGCACATACATGTTCACAAACACACACACACACACACACACACACACACACACACACAGAACATAAATAAATGGAAAATGGGTATACAAGCAAATATAATAAAAAATAAAACAAGTATTTTAAAGACTATTTAACTACAATGATTATCTAGCAAAACATTGGTAGTAGATTTCTTCATAACACATATGCTGAAAAAGTGTGGAATGTGTCCAGGGAAATATCACCTTCATGGGATAAAAGAGGAAGTACAAAAGACCCTACTAGAGACAAGACATACTAATGCATTTAGGGAGTTAAATAGAAGCCTTCTAGCTGAAGGCTAGACAAAAAAAAAAAAAAAGAGGAGATAAAAATGGAAAGCAAGGTGGAAACAATTTATCCCATATGTTTAGGCTTTTCTGAGGATTTAGGATGAACCACAGCAGAAATCACAACCACTAAAAAGGTTTATTTTAGGGGCACAATTAATTATCTTTGCTTTTCTAAAATACCACCCTGTGTTAAGGTGTGAAGAATGAATGCTCTGAGACAAATTTGGGAAGATCAACTTGTACTACCTGTATTTTACAGATGAAGAAAACAGAGTTTATACTTCTTGACAGAGTAACAAGAGCATTTTTGTGGACTCATTTAAGATAAAGCTCTGTACATTTCTTCTTTCAATATAATTAAACACTATGTTAAAGGATAAAACTTTCATGGTTAATTTCACTGGGACACTCACGTTCTAATAAAAAACAAAGACATTAAACTAAAACTTGCCATTTGTTTCTTACAAATGCTGCTACTGTGAACTAAAAGAACAACGTTCTATGAAACTTTGGGACTGAGGAAGCAAGGAACATGTACTTCTTTGAGGAGGTGACATTGAAACTGAATTATTAAAGATAAAATGTAATAAATTTTAGAAGATATTTCCAAACAAAGGAACACCATGTGCAAAGTCCTTGAGAAAAGAAAGGAACTGGCATGAATCTGTAGTAGAAGCAAATTTAGTGTGGCAAGATGTAGTGAATGGGAAGTGTCTAGCATAGCACAGCACTTGACTCATGGTGGGTGACTAAAATACATTTATCTAATGTAAAACTAAGAAAGACATTATGAAGTAAAGAGGCATGCTGGAGAAGAATAAAATCTCAAAGCACAGGAGCAACACAGATGTATTTGTAGCCAAAGATAAAAGAATCACCAGAAAGGAAAAAGCTAATGGCATAAGAGGGAATACTTAGAAGCAATGCATTTTGAAAGTAGCAGGGGGATACTGGTAGATAGATAGCCTTGGAAACAAAGAATATTTCCTTCATTGAAATAGCTCCTTTGAACAAAGATTCATTGAACACATATGCTAGAGTGAATGCTCCAGTTTGTGAGTATGCATTGTTTAATTTTCATAACTTCAAACTCAGCATCAAATTGTTCTTATTTGAAAATTGATAATAGTGGAAGTATTCACATGGCAGATAGCCCCACATACTATATAAATCAGACTTTTTAATGTATCATTAATTATTGAATGTTTATTGTACAGACTTCATAGAAGCTATTTTCTTTAATAATCTCATTGATACCTATTATTATAGGTGAAGAAAGTTAGCTAATATGCTCCTAAGTCACAGAATGTGGACTTAACATAGTCTGAGTTAAAGCCATTTCTTTTTAGTTCCATCAGTCTCTATAGTAGCATCAAAGCTGATAACTTGTAAATACTGAAAGAACTCTGTGAAGGATACAATTAGAGCACCAAAGGGAATTTGTTACAGAAATAGATTAGGAAAAAAAGAAAGTTAGTGTCATGAGTTTCAAAATCAAAATGGAATTACTAGAGAAAGTTTTCTGAGAAAGGTGATATATAGACTGAATCAATATGCAAGAACTCACTAAAAGGAGACATGAGGGAATTTGAGGCAAAGGAAGAGGGATATGAGGCAGGTGACCCATAAAGTTTAGGATCATTGGTGTATAAGGCTGAGGAGGGATAAAGGGACTCAGTTATAAAAGCCTATTTGCAATGTAAAACAGTTACTACTTTATCACACTCATTAGAATATGTCTGAACATTTGTGTACAGTAATGTAAAATTGTAAATATTCTGTCATGATGGAAAAAGAATGGCAACAGAAGTATAAAGCAGAGTAGGGGGACTCGTGCTCAGTTCACCTTCTCCTTTTTACTCAGTGTAGGACTCCAGCCCATTGGATGATGTCATAAATAATGAAGGTATGTCTTCTCACTTTAATTAACTTAATTTAGAAACTTCTTCACAAGCAAGCCCAGATCAAGTTGACAAATGAGATTGGTCATCAACCACTACAGTTTCTGAAATCTGGGAAGAAAACCTCAAGGAAATATACTTTTAAAAATGATAGTAAATAATTGCGTGTTAACTTAGTAGACAGAAAGAAAACTATATTCTAAGCATGAATGATATCACATATGAAATCTTTGGGGAAAAATAAGTCACCATTCATTTGTTAAAGCTTGGATTCAGAGTGTTCTCCAGTGGTTCATGTATTGGAGCTTGGCTCCAGCCTACTGCATTACTTAAAGGCAGTTGAAGCATTAAAGCTTAGAGTCTTTCAGGAAATTTTCAGAATAATGAGGGTACTCTCTTGAACCTCATAGTGGGGCCTAACCTCTTCTTCCTCTTTTTATTTTCTGAACATGAAGCAAATGACTTTCTCCATTTATGTCTCTTACCATAGTAGATTGACTCACCACACGTGAAATAGCAGAAGCAACACCCAACCATAGATTGAAACCTTGAATGCCATGAGCCAAATAAACCTTTACCTGTAGAGTAAAGGTGCTTAGGTAATTATCATAGGTATTTCTTAAAGTTATGAACATAAATTAACTAGATGGTAACAACATATTTCTGAAGATGCCAATTATATGGGTCATAGAACATGAAGAAATCAACCTGGTACCCATTCAGAAGCTTCCTCTACATTGATTAGATTTTGTAATTCTTAAAAGTGCTATATAGGCAGTTGGCAGGCAATATTCATCAATAGTCTTACAGAGCTATGAACCTAATGATTTACAAGAAAGACTGGTGTGGGAAGATGTGTCCATTGCTGCAACAGTGGCATAAAGAAGTGGTTTTTTTTTTTAAAAAAAAAAAAGCATTCAGGATATGTAGAAAATAACATAACAAACCATGAGCCATGTGGCAAGACATAAAGAGAAATATGGGTTAATTTAAATGTAAGAGTTATGTGGTAACAAGCCTGAATTATTTGACGAGCATTTATAATCTATATTAAGCCTCTGAATAATTATTTGGGAACTAGATGGTGGGAGAGAAACATCCATCTACAATCCATATCATATTCTATCCTTATAAGGTTCAGGGAATGATAGGTAAGGAGGTAGAAAGATTGTAAGAGCTAGAGTTTATGAGGAACTGGTGCAAAATTATCTTCTAGATATGACAAGGCCATTGCATTTTTAAATTCGTAAGATCTGTGATTATCTGCACAACACTAGCACAAAATCAAGCCAGCGAACATTTCAATGTGGATGAGAAGTTACACTACCAAGTGAAGAACTTTTGGGAGTTGATGATAGTTGATGGAGAGTCAGTTTGTTGCAGGGATAAGTAGGTTTACCATGCTCCAGTGGATGTTCATGTAATCATGGGCATATGGCCAACACTAATGGACATAGTAGGTTTTAAAAAAGAATAAAAAACTGATAATGCAAATAATTTGCACCCTTGATAAGTCATGCTTATGATTTTTCTTTTCTTTTTTTTTTTAAAAATGTCTTTTTTTAAACTTTATTTATTTATTTATTTGCCTTGGTGTTTTGCCTGGAACTGGAACTACAGACAGTTGTTAGCTGCCATGTGGGTGCTGGGAATCGAACCCGGGTCCTCTGGAAGAGCAGACGGTGCTCTTAACCACTGAGCCATCTCTCCAGCCCCTATTTTTTTTTTAAAAAAAAACCTTTATTTATTTATTTGCCTTAGTGTTTGCCTGGAACTGGAACTACAGACAGTTGTTAGCTGCCATGTGGGTGCTGGGAATCAAACTCGGGTCCTCTGGAAGAGCAGATGGTGCTCTTAACCGCTGAGCCATCTCTCCAGCCCCTGATTTTTATTTTCTTTACAGTTATTGTTAACTTATCAGCATTTTAAATTCAATTTACTGTTTTTCTTGATAAATACAAAAAAATTAAAATAATCCACAGAGATGGGTGATCGGAGCTATTGGGAGCTCACTGACTTAGAAACAATCACTAAGGAACCTTCAGAAAAGGAACTAAACTCTCCCAAGTGGTAGATGACTGTCAATGGAATGGGCAGCTTGTGCAGCCTCTTGCAGGAGGATCAGATTATGTTCCTAGTGCATGAACTGGCATCTTAGAGCCCATTCCCTACAGAAGAATACCTAACTCAGCCTTAATACTAGGATGAGGGACTCAGAACTACCTCAACTGGATATGCCAGGGTGAACTGACCCACCTTGGATTCCTTGCCCTCCTTGGAGAATGCATAAGAGAGTAGATGCAGGGAGGATGAGGGGGAACTGGGAGGGACTGGGAGAAGGGAGTGGAGGAGGAACAGTGGTAAACATGGAAAAAACTTTTTTAAATTAAGAAAAAAAACATTCTTTGTTATCATCCAGATAGACATATGTATTAAATTAAATAACTTTTTTTAAAGGTTCGTTAAGTTCTTCAGCAGTAAAATATAACCTCATGGGTAAAACTTAATCCATCCCCTCCAATGCCCTGCTTACTAGAGACTGGTAAATGATCTAACACATAGACAGGTGAGCACCTAGGTATATCACTCTTGTGTTGATTGTCATTTCCTTCAGTAAAGGACATTGTCAACTCCATAGACAAGACAGAATTAATTCCCCCAAGAAAAGACATGTAAGGAATTTTGCAGGTGGTAAAACTGGGGATGTATCCACTGCTAAGGAACCTATGAATTCAACTGCCTCAGTTATATATGATTCTCCTCCGTCCTAAGATATAGAATATTTCTCTTTTCCAATAAGGACCTCACTTTGAATGACAGCTCATGTTGAGACAGAGAAAATTTTAGGTTGCTTTTGTGCCTCTAGAACTAGAGAATTTGATTTCTGAGCTAGCATCCCCTACATTTCTCCCTTTCCCACAAACACTAGATGCAACCAACCAGCCTTATTAATTTTTCAGATTTGCACAAGTTCTCTATTGACAGTTACTAAAGGCCTTGTTTCTCACAAGAGGCCAATAAGCATTATCAGTACATTATTTTACATAGTTCATTAGATAGTTCACTCTGAGCATTCCCAGTGCATTCCTTGCTAGCATGTCAGTCTATTTGCAATTTTAGCTTTATTCAAGTTGGAAAGACACTTCTAGAAACCACTAAGCCTATTGCAGAAATTAACCCTTAATTTTTAACTTAGAACTATTTGATTCCACAATCTATATATTTAGAGGGTTTAAATCCCCAGAAAGAGTAAGTATTTCAAAAAGAATTTATTCTATTGGTTTACCTGATATGCTATGGATATTCTAACAATGGCTATTTGTATAAAAAGGATTAAATACTGGTAGCTCAAAATCCTTGATGTTCAATGAGTCAGCAATCCCAGTCTGGTTCTGGAGCCCTGGAGGACTGTTAAAGATGCTTTCATTTTTCCATTGTATAATTTTGAATTTGTCCAATATCAAGTGTCCATAATCATGAAGATTTATATCAGTTCTTCAATTTGATTCCATTGTCAATGAGTCTGTGTTTCTGTTAATCCCCTGTTGTTTTTTGTTGCTGTAACTCTGTTGCAAACCTTAAAATCAAAGTTTTTGATAAAAAAAAAAAACTGTACGGTTCTGGCACAAAAAAAAAGCATCGATAGGAAGACCAATGGAATAAAATAAAACATCCAAACATGATTACACATAGCCACAGCTATTTCATATTTTCCAAAGATGTCAGAAACCTACACTGTAGAAATACATACAGCATCCTCAACATGTTGTGCTATAAAAACTGTATGTTCACATGTAAAAGAATTAAATTCGTCCCATATGTTTCATCATACACAAAACTTATCTCAAAATGGATCATATAATTCAATATGAAACCTGAAAAACTTAAACAGTCAGTACCCTACAGAAAATATATTAAGCAGGCTAAATAATACAATTCCATTTGCTCAAGAATTAGACCAAAATGCTTCTAAACAGCTGAGGAAATAATAAATTGAATAAAGAGGAAGCCCATAGAATGGGAGAGAATGTTTACCACTTATATATCTAAAGGATGATGCAGAATATATAAAGAAATCTATGAATAAAAATCCACAAATGACTCAGGCAAAAAAAAAATGATGTATCGATCTGAACAGAGTGCTTTCAAAAGAAAAAATAAAAGTGGCTAATATCTAAACAATTAATCATCCTCACCACTTAGAGAAATGTAAATCAAAATATTTTGAGATTTTATCTTACTCCAGACAGAATGCCTACAAGAAACCAAACAATGACAAAAATGTTTTGAAGATGTAAGGAAAGTTGGGGGTAGCATGAGGGTATCATTCATTGTTGGTGAGATTGAAAACTGATCCAGCTACTCTGGAAGTAAGTGTGGAAAACTCTCAAAAAGATAAAAATAAATTACCATATGAACCAACTATACAACTTCTTGGCATACGCCCAAAGTACTTGACCTCTTAGTCCACAGATATTTGCTCAGCTATATTCATTACTGTTTTATTCACAATAGGAATATGTGAATAAAATAAGAAATGAAAACAATATAAATGTTTTCAACTGAAAATGAATAAGGAAATGTGGTACATATGCATTCTATAATTTTATTCATCTGTGAAGAAAAGCGAAATCATGGAATTTGCAAGCAAATAAAATAAACCAGAGAATATTAGATTGTGAGGTAACCCAGACCCATAAAGACAAACACTGTATATTTTCTTTCATGTCTGGTTCCTATCTCTAAGTCATCAGATATATTTCTTGGAACAATTGCAGAAACCAGGAAAGTAAAAAGGTACCATGGATGGGGTGCTACAAAGATAAATTGTAGAATATAAGCTATATGAAGGCAGAAATAAAAAATGAGAGATTTTTAACTGGGAGCAAGAGGAAGTCAAGACAAGAAAAAAAGGGAAGGGGAAAGAAAATATGGCTAAGGATTTTTTTTTAAATAAAAATAGTCATAAGGCTTACATAACAATGAAAATAAAAAAGGCCTGACATTGAAAAAGAGTAAGGAGAAGTATATGGGAAGGTTCAAAGAAAGGAAAAGGAAGGGAAAAGTTGAATTATGATCTCAAAAATAAAAAAGTAATACAAGTTTTAAGTAATCATACTAATTTTTACCAAAAGTAATGTATATGTTTATACATACACATATATAGCCAAAACGAAATTGTGCCATCTTGACTCACAATGCTTCACCCAAGAACTATAGCTTATCTAACAAAATGTCAATATTAGGCATGAGAAATCCCCATTCAAATTGTTGATAAGGGAGTCTAAGAGACTCCATCTTCAATATAGGCTATTGCTGCTGCCTTTGGTTGCATTCTAGAGGTTGATGGAAAGATAAAGCCTCTTGCTGAAGAAAATATTCACTTTAGATACAAATCTGGAGGGTCTGAGTTGGATCTGACCAGAAGGCCTCCTCCCTGAGGACTAGCTTTAATAGTACCAAAAAGCATCATGCAAGCTTCCAAAAGAAGGGAAGCAACCAAAGTTTCTATCCAGCAATGATGCCTGTTTACCCCAACAGTTACCAGCATGTCATAATAACTAAGGATATAATGGTGGCACTCATATCTTGGTGGTAACCAATAGCTGGATAATTGGACCTAAGGCTCACTCAACAGGAATATCATGTATTTGTACTGGAAACCTAACTAACTACACAGGGCTACTGATATCATAGATTTTAGAAGAGAGCCTTTTACTTAGCACAATTCTTAACCACATACTAATTGCCCTTACATCCACAGATGCAGTTAGTTCTCACTCCTCCTCATCAAATAATTGTTCCTTGCCAACAGACAGATATCATTACAAAAACTATCAAAACTGCTAAAAATAGAGGGAATATCTGATCATGGGCTGTCCAGTCCCAGTGAATGCATCTCCAACACCTTAGACCCAGGAAACATCTCAGAAAGAAGGCTGAAAGACCATGCAAGTCAGAGTCTTAGGGAATCTTCTGTGACATTGTATTGTCTAGAAATGACAGGAAAACCTCACACATGATACGGAAACAGTATTGCTACCTAAAGAAGACCTTAACAAGTAAAACTTCAATAGGCATGCTAACATGAATGGGTGAATTTTATGAGTTCCCATTTTAGGCAAAGAATTACAGGCAACCAAGGAATACTGACAGCAAGAGAAATAGTCTTTGCCAAGGATGAACTCCCTAATTGTTTGTCCAATATTAAGTGGTCTGTCCTGAAATCATATGAACAAGTAACACTAAATGGACTCAGGGAGTTGCATGTACATATTTATACTACATACACACGGACATACATACATACATACATATATGTGTCTAACAATAACAATTAAAGGGAAAGAGACCATTAATTTGGAGTGGAACAAGGGGGCATGTGTACGTGAGGGTTTTGAAGGAATGATAGGAAGAAGATAATGATGTAATTATATTTTAATGAAAAACAGAAAGTAAACAGATGATAGAAAGTTGAGATAGGGACAAGAGAGGAATCTGACAGCAATTGAGGGAAAAACATGGGCTGCTGTGATTAAAATACATTGTGTGCATATATCAAAATCTCAGTAGTAGTAAATTAAAAATGATGGAGAGAAACTTAAAACAATGTGACAAATTAAAAGGAGTGCCTATGTAGTAGGGATACTGAGTTACAGGTCAAGATAGAAAGCCAGACAAGAGTCAGATTAGAAGGCCTTGGTGGGGGATTAAAGGTTACTCTAAAGATAACAAGAAGGCTTTGACTTAAGGTTTACTCCAATAGGAAGCGGTCAATAGGGAACCTTTATTTATTTATTTATTTATTTATTTATCTATTTATTTATTTATAAAAGTCTTTTTTATGTATCCTCTGCTACTCCTCCCTTCCCTTCTCCCAATCACTTCCAGTCAGCCTTCAGCTGCCTTCCTTCCCATCCCCCATTCCTTCCCCCAAAAAGGCAAGAAATCCCAAGGTGGGTGAGCTCAGCCTGGCGCGTCTGCTCCAGGCAAGTTCAGTTTCCTCATCTCAATATCAGGACAGTGTTAGGTGCTTCTCTGCAGTGAATGGCCTCCAAGGTGCCAGCCCATGCACAGGAACACATTCTGATCCCTCCTCTCCAGGCTCCACATACTGCCCATGCCAGTGGAGAGTTGCCTACCCTTGGAGGGCCTAGCTCCTTTTCCCCATGGTTCCCCAGTGGCTATTCTTGAGAACATTCTTTTGTGGAGTGTGGGGAAGCATTTATGAGATTTACTAAGAGCCAGCAAGGTGCTCTAATCCTGGTCCCATTCCTGCCCTCATAATCTTAGTCTTTAGTGGGCATATAGACATAGAGTTCTGACACAAAAAAATTATCTCCCTATAGTGTGGAATTTCTAGTTGTCTCAAACTTGATATTTCACAGCTGGCGGCAGATCTGTATGCTGTGATCTGGCAACTGTGGTAGCCCAAATTCTTTCCTAGAAATAGGATAAGACACAGTTTTGGAGGAAGAGAATAAGCAAGCATATGGTGACTGAGTTGTCCAATTTGCCCCTCCATCAAGCATCAACTGTTAGGTATAGATGCCTACATCTATACTTCTAAATCTTATTTTGTTGAAATTCACCATGTCAGAAATCTAAAATGCACTGAACATGCTTTATTCTACTGACTTACCTTGAAGTCTTGAAGTATCTATTTGTATTGATTCTGCTAAGAGTTAAAAGTAGGGAATATAAGACACAGCTGTGCTAAAGTTTTCAAGACACAAATGACATACACTGCTTCCTGGCATTGAGAGAGATGTCATTGTTCAGGATTTGGGGATACTAATTGAAAAGTGTCTCAGTGTAGCAGAGAAAACAGGCCTTTATATTCAATCAGTACTTTTAGGAAACTGTGGCAGTGGGTCAAAAGAAATTTGAAGTACCAAATGGGAGCCTAGTCTATTCAGAGTTCTTAATTACTTAAATGTTTGAAAAGCTGAGGTTTTTTCCCTCAACATTTGTAGGAAGGTTTTTTCCACATAGTACTATGAAGGTACAATAAAAGAAAAATAGGCAACATCTCTTTTGAGAAGTTCTGTTCCTATTGATTTATCCACCCATGGGGTTCTCTTGCTGAAAATGAAATCTCTAAATTCTCAGAAAGAAAACCTATAGAAGAATTGACAATCCAAGGCTACTTATATGTTATTGTTAAGATTTCATTACTGAATCCAGCCACAGGATACTTTTCTATAAAAAGCATGACTTGTGCTCATACATTAGTATTCTGGTATTCATATCACTTTTAGAACTCAGAAGCACAAATATTCTGTCAAGAAACTCACAACTCACAAGCTCCAAGCATTAGAATTTCCTTGAAATTATTGAAGTTCTTTCTCATTTCTAGCTCCTGTAACAGACTGCCATAAAGCAGATAACTTAAATGACAAATACTAATTTCTCATTATAATGGATGCTAGGAAGTCCAAATTCAAAGTGTTGGAAGATGTCATATAAAATAAGAGCCTGCCTTTTGGTTTTCAAATGATGTTTTGTCTTGGTATCATTACAGTGAAGAGAGCAGTAGGAGTTAATAGCATCCTCTTTTGAAGGTACAATTCCTATAAGAGAACACTGCTCTCATGAATCAATCACTTATGAAAGAACTGATCTCTAAATGCCATTACATTGGACATTTGTGTTGGCTTTCCCCCTTTCCCCTACGAAGATAACTTACATAAGCAATTTTCAACTCTAAATGTTTTCATTATAAGCATTGTTTTGTAGCAATTTGAGGTGGCATAAACAGTCCAAGGAAAATACTTAAGAATCAAGGAAGCCCTAATGTCATCAAAAAGAGGGTCCAAAAGTCAGATTGATCTCATAAATTCACACACACACACACACACACACACACACACACTACCTGGGACCTAAGACGACTATCTTGAAGTTTCCCAGGTTCATTTCTAATGACTGAGTGAAAGCAGATAGATTGCTAGTGTCATTCAGGCAGTAATACTAAGCTAGATAAAGACTTTGGATTCCTGGTCATGAACACTGTAAGATATGTACTTACGGTTTTCCTTGACTTCAGAATTATCCCAGAGTTCAGAATAAATGTTTGGTTAGTTCACACTCCAGGAAGCACAGTAATTTTTGTGGGATCCAGTGACATCACAGCAAAGTAAAGGCAATAATGCTGATTCTGAGACACTGATACTCATATCAGATATAAGAGAAGCTTCAACAGCACGTGAGAATAGTCAGGTAACAGCAGGCAACTCTTGTCTTGTGTAGCTCCCAAATATTAGCAGTCTGAATAGTCACTTCAGCCTCTGCCTATTACCTGCATCATACAGTAGGGAATATTCCAACACTATTTTCTTCTATATAGGAATAATGGTTATTTGCTGCTACCTCATTATTAAGTGAGAGATAGACATTCCCTGTACAAAATAACACTGCTTTCCTTGCTTTGTTTACATGATCCTTGTTGATCCTTCCTACTAGTGGCCATTTGTATCAGGTAGAATTGTGGGTCAACACACAAGAAGTCTCATTCTTGAAACATCATGATTGATATCTAAAGCATTCAAGAAATTATATAGTAAGTGTGTTGTTCCACATGTGAAACAAAATTTCAAATTTTAGTCATTTGTTAAGGCTACTGTTACAAACAATATATAAAAATTGTAACAGTTATTTAGAAATATAATTAAATACAAAGTGAATAAGCTAGCAAAAATCAATAATATTTAAATGTTGAAATATTATGCAACTATGAAAATAGCTTAAATAATGCTTTAGATACTTAAAGTGTAATTTTAATAAAAAGATGAAAATCAAAAAAGAAATAAAGTATGAACTCAATATAAATAAGATATAGAGAAAAAGGACTAAAAATAAGTAATCCAAAATGTTAACACATATATGTTGTAAAATTATGAGCAAAATTTATATTCTTTTTAATTCTGTATATTTTAACACTACACAGTACATTCTCTTGAAAAAATCTGCAAGAATAACCTTGCTCCTTCTAGAAAAATAAAATTTCATTAAATCTTTGCAATTAAAATTTGAGAAAAGATCTTGGTTTATTCGCTATTCTAGCACTTGTTAGCTGTTTAATCTTGAACAAACTACATAGCCATACTTTTAGGACCTCAGTTTTTTTAATTGATTACTGAGTACTGAATTGTTATCAGTTGGTATACTAACCTGCAATGTGAAAGGGAAATCATTTGGAATGAGAATTGAGGTCATAAAGTTTGTTTGTTGACACAATTTGTACAGGGGTACATGAGCTTTTCTATTGTTTCCTCCATCATGTTAGAGCTATAAGAAGAAGGCAGCAATTTAAGAATCATAAAAAGTCCATCACCAGAATCTTGGTGTTGGTAGCCTGACCACAGATATTTAGCGTTCAGAACCATGAGAAATACACTTCTCTTGTTAAGCCAGTCTGTGATATTTTGCTATGGCAACTAGAATAGGCTAATGTATTTGAAAAAGTAAAAGTGTAATCATTAGCCATATAACATTGTTCTGTGAGTAAATAAAATGACATTTATGAACTACCTATAATAAATTTTGGCAAATATATGTATATATATTTATAAGTAAAATATGTCAGAAAGGTATCAAAATGAAAAATAAATTAAACATGAGAGTAAAACGTCTACCATAAGGTGAATAGATGCTACAGAAATTAAAATTGACAGGCAACATTCAATTAGTTAGTGGTTATTAATGTGCATTGCTAAAGGCAACCAAAATGTCTCTCATTCTAGAATTGTAAATTCTAATAATGATAGGTGAAAAACAAAGTAAAATCCTAGGTTCATAATAGTAAAGTTACAGATTTCTAATGGAAAAAGACAAATATAAGCAAGCAAAGAAAATGATAAAATTGTAAAGAAGCAGAAAGGATAAAACTAATACTTCATTTTAAAAGAAACTTTCATATTCAACTCTCCATCTATCAGAAAGTTGAACTAAAATTCTTGCATATTATACATAAAGCACCACTCAAGAGTTTAGTAGGCAGGTATAATATATTAGGAGGGAACTTAAAACTTAAAGGAAGACAAATTTGTTGCTAACTTTCATATTTTGGATTGCTTTTCCTCCACCATTTCCCAGTTTAGAATTAAAGTAGCTTAAATTCTAAAAATGTTGTCACATGTATACAAATTAGATGGTCAACATTATAGAACACCTTTCATAGCTTTAATGATTTCAAAGAATTGAATTGAACCTTAAAGGCTTAATCTTGTTTGATTATGGAGTACTGGAGACAGGAGTCAAGGTCTCAGGGAAGTTAGGCAATCCTCCTTCTGAGTTAGTGTTAAAGATAGCTTAAAAGCTCTGTTCTTTTTTTTTTTTCATGGAATTTGTTTTACTTATTTGCTTAAAAAATAAAGCAATTGTTATACAGTTGCATTTCAGTGTTTAAATATAACATTATTTTCCTATTTTTATAGCGTATTTCTCTTTATGACTAAGAAACCAGCTTTTAAGTTTATGATAGTAATAATTACGTTTTCTAAATATACACTTAAAACATTAAAGAAATCTTTGTTGCATTTTTATTCAGGTCTTTAAGACTAAAGACTAATAAATTAGTATCAAAATATCTCTCATGATTTTAAAAGTAAAAAATTGTATTAATTATATACAGAAGAGGAAGCTGGAAACTGGCTTTCCAACCTTTATCTCCATATTCCATCACTATGGTATACAATAGCTGAAGGCAAAGATAGCTAGATGAATAATTTCTTTAAACAATGTTGTTGGGGTTCTATGGGGGTTTTGATAATTGTTTCATCATTCAAAATATTCTTCATAACAGTATATTAGAAAAATTATTCTGAGTGTGATGTATGTTCCCTTGAGCATGGAGGTAACAAAAACTAGTGATGATTAACACCTGAAAATTCAGTAGAATGAAATGTATACCATAAAACAAGTCTTATTAATGTAAGGGTCTGTAAAGGGAGTGAAATATCTTGTTACATATAATAGGAGAAATAGGAATTTTAATTATAGTTTACCATATATGAACCCTAAAGATAAGGATTTATCTGAGTCATTTTGGAAAGCAATCCATGGAGTAGTATTTCTAGGGGCATCACTAAGGTGCCAGTGAAAGCATTTGATCTCTGAAATTCATCCATGAATATACACATGAATATGGATACAGATATTCAAAAACTAAAAAATAGAACATTGCACCAGAACCTGGGGTAGATAACACAGTTTCTTTCCTGTTCCTGTGATAAAGCACCTTGACAAAAGCAACTTAAAGGAGAAAGGGTCTATTTTGGTCCACAGGTCCAGAGGACAGTTTATCATGACAGGGAACTCAAGGTGGCAGGACCTTGAAGTAGCTGCTCCTAGGACACTCACAGCCAGAAAGCAAAGAGAGAAAAATTACTGTACTCTGTTCACATTTCCCCCATTTTCAGTCCAGGGCCCAACCTAAGAAAAGGTAATATTCACAACAGAGAGGTCTTTACAATTCAGTTAATCAAGGTAATCCCCCACAGACCTCCTACAGATTATTACAGGCACTTCTAGATGAAGGCTTATCTCGTAGGTGATTTTAAATACTGCCAAGGATTAACATCAACAATCACAACAGATTTAAATTCCTCACAATCCCAGAAAAAAATTACCCAAACACCACAATTCAATATCCTAATAGTCAAGTTTCAATTCTGACAGAATGCAGAACTTGTATGAAAAGTACATACAGTTTAGACTATTCCAAAGACTAGAGTATTTTGAAGACTAAAATGACTAAGATTACAAATATAATTTTCAGTTAGACACATGTATTTTCAGTTACTTACAAATAACTGAAAAGGCTTTAGTTAAAATTTCATCTAGAGTCAAAGTAAATGGTAAATCATCGAATAGATTTCAATGAATAGTAGAAGCTTATAATAATATAGTTGCTTAAATGGATACTATTTGATTTCTTATAATTACTCGTTTCAGATATTTTTCATAATAAATTACATTTTCAATTTTATTGAAAATAGATTCTTTTCTCATACAGTATGTCCAATTTACAGCTCTTTGCCCCTCCCATTTCCTCCCCACCTTCCTTACCCTCTGGATCTACTCCCTTTCTGTCTCTCATTAGAAAAAAACAAGCTTCTATGAGATAACAAAATGTGACAAAATAGAAGATAAAACAAAAGGCATCACTTTTCTGATCCCTAACTCAAAATCACAGATTTCATTTTTGCCTTCTCCCTCAAGCTTACAGTACATATTCAAGTAGTGTCTCCAGAAACAGACTTCATACTATTTCAGAGTGAATTCTTTGTAAATAAGAATTTGAAAAACATTATAAATTATAGGAAAATCTCATTTGCTCGATGATAGTCAATTTCTTTGAGAAATAGCTGCTTGCAGCATTAACCAGGGTTTTATCCTATTTTTCCCTTTGTTTGGAAACAGCTGAAGCCTGACTTCCCACATTACTTGATGCATAAGCAAACTGGTTTTGGCAAGAACACTTGATCATACTTTAAAAAAGACTTCCTTTACAGCAATAATAACTAACAAAAACCATTTTCTACTGGGAATGGGCATTTAGTGCAAAAATGATTCTAGTCTTTCTGTCTTCTATTCATAATGTTATAAAAATGAAGAGTTGTTGGCTCTTTTCAATATAAAATGTGATACTTATATAGGAACAGTTGTTCATTTACAGAGTACTTGGACCTTACTCAATGCCATAATAGAACAATCAATTTACCTAGTGCCTGAAAAGTAGAAATAGTCAATATGAGAGACCAATAAACTTCTTTTGATTTATCTATGCTGATAAAAGTTTAAATCAGATTGTAGATGGCTCTAATATCTATAGAAAAACTTAAAATTTACAAAGAAAATTACAAGTAAATACTTCCTATCATAGCATGATGATTTGGAGGCAACTTCCTTTTGAATTAGACATTTCTTAACCAAGTTTATTTTCTTCTTACATGTTGAGAAAATGTTTTAATTGATTTGAATCACTCTGGTACAATGTTATTTGCTATTGTCTATAGCAAAGACTGGAAGTGGACATGTATGATGTGAGAATTTTTCTGTATTTCATTGTAACGTTCATTAACATCCTAATAATGTTAAGAAACTTGCCATTCTCATGCAATTTTATTTTAACAAAAATGCTTCTTGTTGCTAACAAAAGGAAGTTCCTTTTTATTCCACTATCATCTAATCCCAGATACTTGCTGAAGAGTAAATTGCAGATAGCAACAATGAAGTAAGACTCCTATGCTCTGTTGAGTAGAAATGCCACTCCTACTCAACATTCCTACTCTATCAAAAATGAAAAATTGTTCTTTGCTTCAGTGCCTACTAGCTTCACAGGATGACTTTGCCCTGTGAGTGAACAAGGAAACTTTTGTGCTGCTGGTTCTTAAGCCATCCTGAAATCCTAACACTTTTTCTTAGTTTCCAGGTGTCTAGCACCCTTTTATTTCCAAGTAAATAAAAAAAACAGTCGTGAATCCAAGGGTCTTTGCTGGACTGCCTGACCCTTCATCTTCCCCTTTTAACTGAAAATATGCTATGAATTCTTTATGTTCCTTTCTTACACTATATTTTATTTTGATATAATGGTAAACAAAAACTACATAGACTTAATGTGTACAATTTGTTGTGTGCAAAAGAAACTCCCATGATATTATCATCACAAGCAAGGTAATAAACACATCTAAAATAAGTTTATAGGTTCTTTGTGTCTATTTTCATTATTGTGAAGGTTTTGTGAATTTAAATAATATTTAATATGATAACAAATTTTGACCTTCACATACTGTATTGCTATCTACAAACATTGTTATATAGCAAATCTCAAGGTCTCATTGTTGTATTAAAAAGTTTGTTACAGCTAAACAAGTGCCCCATTTTTTCCATCTACCAGTCCTTGGTAATCATTATGTTCTCATTTTTATTGAGTATAACAATTATAGCCAGTCTATAGAAGTAGAAACATATATTTAACTTGCCCTAATCTTAAGGTACATCAACTCATAAATGAGAGGAATTTATTCATAAAACTAAGTAAATTACCGTCACATTTCTATACCATACTGTAAGTTGATAGATATATGTGTGATGGTATAGTATGCCTATTATAAATGATGATACAGTAGACAAGGGAGTGCACAGATTGTTTAGAGATCTCAATTTCAGCTACTTTGAATAAGTAATGAAAATGGGATGATGTGTCACAGGGAAGCTCTAGTTTAATTTTTTTAGTAACTCCATTTTCTTTCCCATAGTTGTTGTACCCTTTTATATCCCCACCAACACTGGTCAAGAGTTTCACTTCTTCAGTCTCTGCCAAGACTGTTTGTTTATTTATTTATTTTAAGGATTAAACACAAATGACAAATTCTAAACCAAATTAAACAAAAAAGGGAAGACCTACTTCAATAAAACTAGAAATTGAAACACAAACATTATAGTAGATATGAATGAAATTTCCAAAAATCATAAGGACATACATTATAAATTTGCTTTGATAAATTGAAGATTCTGAAAAAAAAAACTGGTGAGTTTTTAGATAGCAAAATTAAACCTAAATTCAATGAATGATTTTAACAAATGCATATTTTATAACCTTGAAATTCTTAAAATACTAATAAAATACTCCATACTAAAAATAAAAAACAGCAATAATAAAAACAAATATAAGAAAATATGAACTTACTACGAAATTCTACTATAACTTAACGAACTGTGACAAATACATATCATATTATTCCATAAAACTTAAAAAAAATAAACTAAGCCTTTAGAAGTTACAAAGACTGTTTTAAAATAATTATTTTTATTTTATGTGTATTAGTGTTATGCCTGTGTGTCAAGGCCCTTGGAACAGGAGTTACAGACAGTTGTGAACTGTCATGTGTGTGCTGGAAATAGAACCTGGGTCCTCTGAAAAAGCAGTCAGTGATCAGTGCTCTTAACTGATGAGCCATTTCTCCAGCCTCTGTGCTAAGACTTTAAATTTTTTTTTGTTTGATGTTTTGAGGCAATATCTTGATATGTAGCACCAGTTGTCCTGAAACTCACTAAGTAAATTAGGCTTCTTTCTTTGGCCTCTTGAGTGCAGTGATTACAGGTATATGCCTGTAATATGACTATTTGCTTAATTTCTAAATTTTGTTTTCATATGACAGGAATTCCTTATATCTTTCAGAAATTAACTCATTATTCAGACATGTGGCCCTGATATATATTCTTCCATTCAGATGGGTGCCTCTTTTCCCCTGTTGCTTTGTTGTGCAAAAGATCCATTTTAAAACTTTTGTAGCACCACTAACACATTTTTTTTGTTGCCAGCATTTCATGACTCACACCTAAGCAACCATTGCCAAAGCCACTAACAATGAGGTTTTCCCCTGTGTTTACCTGTAGGCGTTGCAATTTTACATTTTATGATCAAATCTATAATTCATTTTGACTTGATTTTCATAGATGTAAGGTAGAAATAATTTTCTTCCTTTTCTTTTTCTTTCTGTTTTTGCTTGTGGAGATATTTGCAAGTTTTAACTAACACTAAAAGTCTATCTCATTCAAATAAGTATAATTAATTGACTTCAAGAAAAAAAGAAACAGGGCTGTTGAGATTGCTTTGTGGGTAAAGGTTCTTGTTGCCAAGCTTGACTATCTGAACTAGATTATGGGACCCACTCAGAGAAGGGAAATGATTGTTGTAAGTTGTACTATGGTATCTACCCCTTTATACTCACACTTACCCATGCCAAAAATAGGTAAGTAAATGTAATAAAAATCTTTGAAGAAAGAAAAAATGCACTATTGCTAGACAAAATACAATGGGCACATGACCCTGCTTTACTAATGGTAAGAATCCAACAGTTCAGCCACTATGAAAATCAGTTTTTAGATTCTTCCATAAAAAAATAAGAAATTCATAATACATCTTAGTACATACACAAAAGAATCAAACTCAGCATATTGTAGAGATTTCTGCTCATCGACATTGATTATGACACTGTCCATTATAGAGTCTGTCTATGTGCCCATCAGTGTATAAACTATTAAGAAAAATGTAGTATATATAGACAAGGTAGTTTCACTCAGACACACAGAAGAATGAGCTTGTCACTAGCAATAAAATGTTTGGAACTGGAGATTATCATGTTAAGTGGCATAAACCAGAACCCAATGGCAAGTAGGACACATTTTCTTCTAATATGTAGAAAATGTTACATTGTAAAAAGGAAATTAAGTTAGAAGTGTGACTAATAATTATTTTGGAGGGACAGGGCAATGTGGGAGTTGGGCATAAAGAAAGAGTAATACAGAAAATAAATATGATCAGTGTATATTATGTTAATGTATAGAGATGTCACAATGAAATCCCTTACTTTGTATATTCAATATATGCTAGAAATGTGGCCCTACAGAATGCAACAGATAGTAAAAAGGCACTCATAGCTCACAGTGGGTTTCTAAGTTACAGTTTCCCCAAAACAGCCATGAAGACAAGAAGTTGGATGCAAGTAGATCATTTGGTAAGTGATTTCAAGATTAACAAGTAAGAGACTAGAAAAATTAGAAAAGGTGGGGGAAAAGCCTATCAAATACTTAGACACTCATACACACAAGCTATGTATTATTATGGAGAATGATTTTAAAGTTGCTAGAAATTTTATAAGACAAAAAATTTCTTAAGCTACCTTCTAAATTTCAGTGTTTACACTCATAGACAAATGTTACTCTTGGCTTCAATGAAAGAAGCCTCTCTTTGTAGTAATCTTCATGAAAAAAAAAACATTTGCTTTATCATGGGAGAAACAAAATCATATTACTCATTGAAAGAAACCAAACTGGAAACCTATATAATGAATTATTCCCACTATCTGAAATTCTGGGAAGAGAAAACTATGGAGACTATAAAGTAGTAATTGCCAGAGGTTAGAAGGGAAAGAGAATGTAGAATAGGTTCTCCCCTGAGGGGATTGGAAATGTTCTGCATTATATTATAATGATAGATACATGCCCTCTTACATTTGTCAAAATCCATCAATTACCCAGTATGAATCCAATATGATCCACAGATTTTATGTGGCAATGAGTTGCCTGTGCAGGTTTATGGAATCTGAACAAATCAATAATTCTGGAGTGTCATATTGGTAGGAGAATATTGAAAGTAAGAATATGTAAGAAATCCATACTTAGCTACTAAATTTGTGGTAATCTGAAACTTCTATGTAAATTAAGTTTTTCTACAAGTATAACACAGTTTGCTTTTTTTGTAATTTTTCATTTAAAAAGTTTTTTCTCATACCCTTCATTGCTCCCCTCACTCTCCTCCTTCCCATCCTCCCACAACCTCCCTCCCCATCACAATTCCCCATCCTTTCCTCAGGGAGATCAAGGAATCCCAAGGTGCCCCTGAGGAACCTTCATAGAAAAGAACTAAACCCTCTGAATGGAGATGACAGTCCAATGGCATGAACAGTTTGTAGAGCCTCCTGTAGTAAGACCAGAGTTTATTCTGGTTTGTTCTTCTTAATAAGATCTTCAAAGTTTGAAGCATTTATCTCCTAACATAGTTTGTGATTTTTGAAGTCATTAATTCTACTCATCTATGCATCCCCTCCCATTGCTTGTTATTCCAGTCTTTTACTTTTTGAAACCTCTTACTTCACCATATCCATTGACTTGACTTTGGCTATTTCACAGGATCTCTGTTAGTAATTCATATCACTATGTATAGACCACAGCCTAGAGATGAGAAATACCAAATTGTAAAAAGAGATTTCTGAGTTAATAGAGTGATAGTGCCAACTTAACATTTTACCTGTAGTCTTCCCTGAACATATTTGCTTAAAGTTACTCCATGTAGACACTGGAGATTTTGATAGAAAATACTTCTCTAGAAATAATGACCTTGATGTGATCTTTCAAAGAATGTATGTTTCTAGAGGCAAGAGTTGTTTAAGTGAGTTTCAAATAACCTTCCAAATGTGCCCAGATATGTAAGCTCTATAAATGTTAACTTTCCATAAAACCACACATTTCCCTCATTTTCTTTTAAACTTTCCATAATTCTAGTTAAAATTGTCAGTTTGGCCACTGTTACCTCTAATATTGTGTGTCCAGAACAATAATTTAATGAAAATACTTTGACTTTCAGATGGTCCATTTTTTCAAACATTTATCTGTACTCAGTGTCTTTAAAATTGGGAAACTAATTTTTTTCTGTGAATGTACTTAATGTTTTCCATATGTATATATCCTTAGGAGAGTTGATGTGGTAGTGAAGGATTCTTACCACAGAGCTGAAGGAAGTTTAAGATCTACTGCACTTATACAAATATCAGTGTATAATCTAAAGGAGACTAGGATTTTCATTTTGTTCATGGTATTGAAATTATAAATTTGATCGTTTACTGTTTCTATTATATGTTCAGAAATGAAAATAATTCCATCATACAAATTAAAGAGATACAAACGAGAAACCAGAAAGGCATACATATATGTGAAACAGCACTTAATGTTAGCAACAATGAGAAATAGCACACTACTCTTAACATTATGTTTTACATATAACTTTACTGACAACTTTTTTAAAATATGTGAAGTCTATTCAAATTTTAATATAAAGCAAAAAGAAACATTAAATCATACACTAGATAATTTTATATAATCTTGCTAAAATCAGATTTCTTTAGTGAGGTATGAGAATGTATATACATATGTGCATGAATACTTACCAATTCACATATGTACATACACGTGTTTACATTATATAATATACGTGTGTGTTTATTTTAGTGTTTTAAATAATGTTGAAGGAGTCCAAGCATAGTAATTATTTAGTCTAATGAGAAACTAGATTTTATCTGAGTAATTTAATGGCACCATTGTCACATTTCAGAGTTGACGTATCTAACTTCCATTAGTGCTAAATAAAGTGTTACTATGCTTGATGAAATATACAAATATGATGTATTTTTACATATCAGGCATGATTTACCTAGACGGTCGCAAGCAAAATATTATGGAACTGATATAGGAATAGATTATTTGATGCTAAGTGGGGCTGAGAGTGGGACCAAACCTCTGGGCTAGACCAGAAAGTCTAGGCAGATATCATTTACAATAAATGGCAGCCCAGTATGGGTGATATTTACCACATAAATCCTGAGAAAAATTTTAAAAGGGTTCTAGATCTCAGAATCAGAGTCAAAATCTGCTTTGAGTTGTGTGTCTCTCATACGAGCTGTGGTTCAGAGATGCCCTGGTGAGGCTTGTGGGCTCTGGCTTTGCAGGCAGTTTAAAACAAGGCTGGTTCTTGAAGTCTCACAAAAGACTTTGAATAAGAAACAAGCTGCAAGAGAAAGACTGAGGCCTTTGAAATCCAGACAACATCCAGAGGTGAGCAGATTACAGCACCTGGACCACCCACCCAGAGAGTCCCTTTCTGGGACCAGGGTCAATCCCTAGGGTCTGATCTCAGAATCTCTAGAAGACAGGAGCTAGGCTTTGGCTGTGAGGGGCTCCTCCAGGGACACCTAAAAGAGGGGACCTTGCACAGCCAGGCCCTGCCTCAAGGGGAAACTGCATCATCAGAGAAGGACTGAGGCTTTGAAATTGAGACCCCTGTCCAGAGCAGAGTCAGAGATCGAGCAGACCCCTTGCTCAGAAGAGACAGGAGACACACAAGTCGTCTTGACACAACTGACTAGGAGCTGACTAACCATGAACCACTGAAGCCATGGGCAGACACCAGTGCAAAAATACATATAACAATATAAAGAACATCAAGGTAATAACAGTAGAAACATGTGATTCTACAACTACAAGACTTGAACAGAGCAAAGAAGAGGAAACAGAAGAAAACAACAGTAAAAACATCTTTATAAAGATTATTGAAGCCTTCAAAGAGGATAGAAAAAATTCCCTTAAAGAAATAGAAGAAAATACAAACAAAAAATTGGGAGAGATGAACAAATTCTGGAAAGAAAACCAAGAAAAGGAAAACCAAAAAATGAAAAAAAAATTACAGGAACTAAAAACTGAAATAGAAGCAATTAAAAAAGGGACAAAATGAGGCAAAGATGGAAATAGAAAATCTGAAGAAAAGAGCTAGAACTACAGATACAAGCATCACCAACAGAATCCAAGAGATGGAAGAGAGAATCTCTGGAATGGAAGACTCAGTAGCAGAAATAGATACATCAGTCAAAGAAAATACTAAAACGAAAAAAGCCATAACACAAAATGTTCAGGAATCTGGGACACCATGAAAAGACCTAACCAGAGATTAATAGGAATTTGAGAATAATACGAATAGAAGAAGGAGAAGAATATCAACTCAAAGGCACAGATAATGTATTCTACAAAAATCATAGAATAAAACTTTCCTAATTTAAAGAAGGAAATGCCTATAAAGATACAAGAAGCTTACAGAACACCAAATAGATATGACCTCCCAAAAAGTCAGCATGCCACATAATAATCAAGCCACAAAACACACAGTCCAAAAAAAAAATTTAAGAGCTGCAAAAGAAAAGGGCCAACTTACTTATAAAGGCAGACCCATCAAAATAAGTCCTGACTATTCAATGGAAACGATGAAAGCAAGAAAGGGTTGGCCAGAAGTTATAGACACTAAAAGAACATGGCTGCCAACGTAGACTACTATATCCAACAAAACTATCAATCACAAGATGGAGTAAACAAGATATTTTGTGACAAAGTCAGACTAAAAGAATACCTATCTACCAATCTGGCCCTACGAAAAGCATTAGAGGAATCCAACCTAAGGATCCCAGATACACCAATGAAACCAAAAACAATCAATAATCCCACAGAAGAAAATCCCAGAGAAAGGAAATACATACAAGATACTACAAAAAATAATAGGAAATACCAATCAGTGCTTCATCAATGTAGCAAGATACAAGATTAACTCAAAGAAATCAGTAGAACTCTTATACACTAAAGATAAAAAGGCTGAAAAAGAAATAAGTGAAACATCAACCTTTATGATAGCTGCAAATAGCATTAAATACTTGGAATAACTACAACCAAAGAAGTAACAGACCTATTTGACAAAAACTTTAAATCACTGAAGAAAGAAATTGAAGAGGATATCAGAAAATGGAAAGATCTCCCATGTTCTTGGATAGGTAAGCTCAACATAGTAAAAATAGCAATTCTACCACAAGCAAACTACAGATTCAATGCATTTCCCATCAAAATCCCAACACAATATTATACAGACCTTACAAGAACCATACTGAACTTCATTTGGAATAACAGGAAAGCCAGGATTGCCAAAAAAAATTTGCTCAAAACAAGAACCTCAGGATGCATCACTATCCCCAACTTCAAGTTATACTAAAGAGCTGCTGTAATAAAAGCAGCCTGGAACTGGCAAAAAAACAGACTTGTGGATCAATGGAATTGAACTTAAGATCCCAACATTAACCCCAAAACCTATGAACTCCTAATCTTTGACAAAGAAGCCCAAAATATTCAATGGAAAAAAGATAGTATCTTTAAGAATGGTGCTGGCATAGCAGGATGGTAGTGTATAGAAAAATGCAAATAGATCCAAGTCTGTCATCCTGCACAAAACTCAAATCCAAGTGGATCAAAGATATCAACATAAACCCAGTCACACTGAACTTGATAGAAAAGAAAGTGGGAAATACCCTCCAATGAATTGGCACAGGTGAACACTTCCTAAATATAACACCAGTGGCACAGACACTAAGAACAACCATCAATAAGTGGGATCTCCTGAAACTGAGAAGCTTCTAAAGCCAAGGACACAGTCAATAGGACAAAACGACAGCTTACAGAGTGTGAAAAGATTTTCACCAACTCTACAAGTGACAGAGGACTGATCTTTAAAATATATAGAGAACTCAAGAAACTAGAGCCTAAACCTTGCATAATCCAACCAAAAAAAATGGGATTAAGAACTAAAAAGGGAATTCTCAGCAGAAGAATTATAAATGGCTGAAAGACACTTGAAAAAGTGCTCAACATCTTTAGTCATCAGAGAAATTCAAATCAAAATAACTTTGAGATACCACCTTACACCTGTCAGATTGGCTAAGATAAAAGACACAGATGACAGACTATGTTGGAGAGGTTGCAGAGCAAGGGGAACACTCCTCCACTGTTGGTCGGAGTTTAAGATTGTTTAGCCACTCTGAAATGCAGTATGGCAGTTTCTCAGAAAACTAGGAATCAATCTCCTCAAGCATCCAGCAATACCACTACTTGACGTGTACCCTAGAATGCACATTCGCACTCCAAAGGCATTAGGTCAACTATGTTCATAGTAACATTATTTGTAATAGGAAGAACCTGGAAGCAACCTAGATGCCCCTCAACTGAAGAATGGATTAAATAACTGTGGTACATCTACCCAATGGAGTACTACTCAGCAGTAAGAAAAAATGATATCCTAAAATATGCAGGCAAATGGATGGATTTGGAGAATATCCTCCTGATTGAGGTCTCAGAAACCTAGAAAGATAAGGAGGGGATGCACTCATTCATTAGTGGACTCTAAACAAAAAAGCAAAAAGCAAAGCCATTCTCAAGCTGCAAATTACAACCACTGAACAGCTTGGGATCTGAAAGAACTTGGACTGGCACCTTGGAGCTTACTCTCTCCAGAGGAACACCTGACCCAGTCTTGATTTTGGGGTGATGAAAGCAGATCCGCCAGGAGTGGATGCTGAGCTATGCCATATTGGGACTTTGGGACCTGCTGCCCTTGCTGGGGAGGAGATAAAGTGTTGTGGAGAAGAGAGAGAGACTGGAAGGGATAGGATGGGGAAGGGATCTTGAACAAGGATATAAAGAGATAAAAATGACTTTATTCATAAAAAGAGAAGAATCACTGGCCTGAAATAAAATCACCACAGACTGTTGAGTCAGCCTTATTTGGAATCTAATCCTGGATGAGTGTTTGTGTAACCTATGAAAATGTTATTTTTTTCTCTATGTGATAATTTCCTAAATATGAATGCATGCAAAATAAAAAAAGAAACAAGCTGCTTATGGTGGATTTAAGGTTTCTGTTCTCACAGGCAAAAGGGGAACAGAGTCAAAGATTGATTCTTAGTATAGGCAGCATTTTCTTTTTTTCCTTTATTATTATTATTATTATTATTATTATTAACAAAGAATTCACACTTTCTAAAGGGTATAGGAAGCATTTTCATGGATCAAATCTGTTTGCTCGAGGCAAGCCAGGGCACAGCTTTTTTAACTGAAGATTCCTGATTCACCCTTAGAGGCAATACACTTGTGAGTCTTTTTTTAAAAGGCTCTGCTGCCAAATACTTAAATGAAGTTAATGAGCAGCAGACGGCAGTGTTTTACTGGATGATTATATGGACCCTAAAAATCCCGAGTGATAATTGTGTCTGATAATTAGCTAAAAATCTAAATCCTATGACGTTAGACTATGAACTGGGTGGAGCCAGCCAGCCACCCTAGTGATACCTTTAATGATCAGCCACACCTTGCCAGATTAAAGGTGTGAACAGAAACAAAAAAATAGAGGAAACTGGGTAGTACATTAAAGGTGTATAGAAACAGAAAGAAATAGAGACAGGTAGGTGGGTCAGCTACTCCAGCCAAGCAAAATGTGATCAGAAACAGAAAAGATAAGAGATATACAGTAGAGACAGACTTAAAAAAACCTGCAAATGGTTTAGAGTATGTTTAAAATATACGTAGGCTTGAGAGAGAAAATAAAAGTAAAAAGATAAAGTTCTTAAAACATAGAGCATAAAGAAATAGTAATAAACCACATAAAAATGGAAAATACAAAGAATGTCTGGACACTGCATGTTATTGACTTGTCTTTAAATTTTTTAACTATAAATGAAGTAGTTAAAGCTGATAAAAGACATTTAATTATAAATTCTTCTAGAGTAATCCAATCTATATATTTTGTAAATGAGTTGACATTAAAATTGAAATCCAAAGATATGCTACTTTGGAGAAAAGGCTTTCTTTTTTTTTCTATAGAAAATGAGAAGTTGTGGATTTATTCCCAGTTAAAGAAAATAAATTTTGATCAAGGAAGACCTCTTGAAAATTCTCCCATGGAAGTGGATATCCGAGATGATTCAGAATTTCAGAGCACCTCTGTTTAATTTTTCTCTGAGTTCTTCATTCATAACAACTTCAAGGATACTGGCTGAGATGACTCAGTCTTATAGACTACTCCACTAGAGACTTATCTATAATCCTAAAATTTTGTCTGGATCCCCATGGGATTGCCAATGCCCCCATTCAGCAGGAAGTAGCCTAGAGAATTATGCCCACATTCCCAAAAAGTGGACAATAGATGTTTGTGTTTGTTTACATGTTGGATATAAGTTGTTATAGATAATGGGAAAAAGTATACTAGATGTGGGGTTCGTCCTGTTTTAAAAAGAGAAAAAGGGGAAATGTAGCGGAAAATATGCTGATAATGTTACAAATATTTGTCCCACATATGGGTTTAATAAAAAGCTGATTGGCCAAAGGCAAACAGGAAGTGTGGGTGAGGCTACAAAGCTAAGAAAACTCAGGAACATTTCAGAGCAGACACACCAGACAGATGCCAGAGAGCCACCAGAGAGAGCTGCCACAGACACAACGAGGAAACGGCAGCAGACACAGAGGAAAGAAGCTAAAATGATGCTCTGAGAAAAAGTACTGAGATGCACAGCTGAACAAGATGGGTTGAGTTTAGCTGAAGGAGTTAGCAAATTATATGCTTGGGCCCTAGGTCAACCAGCATAAAAATAGAACAAGTGCCTGCGTGATTCTGTGGGTATCTGTGTTTCTGTGGGACTGTGGATCTGAACCTTGAGGATAAACCAAAAAGACCGGCCAGAAACCTTACTACAGGAATATACTAGGATTTTAAGTATATCCATTTATTAATAAATTTAAAGTTGTCTATGTTTATAAGTACAGAAACTATCTAGGATTCTTAGTAATGTTTTAAGGATTACATAAGGCAGAGTCATTATGCCCTTTTCTTACAATCATCTATTGATTTCAAACCTTAGTCATATAATAATCTGCAGTATAAAGAAAAAATACTTTGTCTTCATTAAAGTTATTTACTGCTTCTTTTTCTCCATAATTTAATCCCCTAGAGAGTGGCTAGACAGTTGGAATGCTTATTTAAACCTGAAGCAAACTAAACTGAGTGCCTTTTTAGTTTATTTTTCATTTATTTTACATGCCAACCTCTTTCCCTGCCTCTTCCTGTTCTCTTACTCAGCTCCATTTTACTCTCCCTCCCCCACCATCCACTCCTCCACCTTCATTCAGAAAGGAGGCTTCCCAAGGGAGTCATCACAGCATGGCTCATCAAGATGAGGCAGAAACAAGTTCCTCCCCTGCATCAAGGTTGGGCAAGGCAACCCAGCTTGGGGATTGGGTTCTCGATGCCAGCTCATGTGGAAGGGTTAGATCCTAATCCTACTGCTAGGAGACCCACAAACAGTCCAAGCTACACAACTGTCACACACATTCAGAGGGCCTAGGTTTGTTCCAAGCAAGCTCCCTAGCTGTCATCCCACAAGCTCAAGTCACCTTTGTTTGTGAGTTCCCTTGTCATGACCTTGAACCCCCTGGCTCACACAATGTACACTCTGTCTTTTCTGTCAACAGGACTCCTAGAGCTCATCCCAATGCTTGGTCATGGTTTTCTGCATCTGCTTCCATCGGTTACTGGATGAATGTTTTATGATGACAATTAGGGTAGTCACCAATCTGATTACAGGAAGCCAGTTAAGACACCCTCTACTACTGCTAGGAGTCTGATCTGGGGTCATCTTTATGGATCCTGTGGGAGTTTCCCTGTCACCAGGTTTATGGTATAGTCATTTTTTCCTGCATTCACATTACTTTTACCAGTGTCTGTTATTTTAATGATGGCTTTATTTAAAGCCATTTTTTCCATTCTTTAGTCACTTATCCAAAAAGTTTTGCTGAAGGTATGATGTGTGTGTGTGTGTGTGTGTGTGTGTGTGTGTGTGTGTGTGTGTGTAGATTCAGTATCTGTTATATCATTCTGGCCTTTTAATTTCATTTTCTGTCAATTATGATCAAATTCAGTATATTACAGATAACAGTAATTTGAAAGGGGGAAGATGGTAAATAAAGTTTACAATGGAAAAATTAAATGAAGCTAAGGAAAATAAATGAATACAAGCTATTTTTATACTTAGGTTGTATGAATAGTATTTTGTATTGGATAGTGTTATTAGTTAATTTGTCATAAATGGTGATAGTAGTTCCTTATACAAAGCCATAATGTACTTAAGGCCAGTAACTTCTTGTGTTCCATATTTGCCACCTTTAATGAAAGCTGCAATTCTATACAAACTCTAGGGAAAAAATCTCAAGGTAGTTCTTTTAAAAATATTTAAAGTAACTGATGTGGTTATGTTTGAAATAATAGGCATTTACTCATTTTGCAGCTGGTCACTGCGGCATGTTCCATAGTCATTTTATTTCAAAACTCATTTTGATTTAATAACAACATCTACACTAAAATTTCCACCAACTTTACAAACACAGAAAGCAAATGATACAAGTATAAGAGCAATATAGTGAAAAACAAAACATACATTTATACTATTATCAGAATCAAAAATAGCTTTCACAAAAGATACTTCACTCTTCATATATTAATTTTTTGTCAAAGAGCAAAATACATTTTCCAAAAAAGTAATACAAGTCTTAAAATTGTATAATATTATAAAAAACTATTCTTATTTAACATAAATTCAACATTTAAGCAAATATGCACAGTTCACCAAACTTTGGACATTTTGGACATCTGTTTAAATATACCACTCTTGAAATCGTCCTGAAATTTTTATTTACAGAATCATGGTAAATTATTACAGCACTTCAGAATGTTTGCACAAAGAGACTAAAAGTGGTGATACAAACTATAAAAATAGAAAAGGCACCTTAAAACATTATAAAGCTATATTTATATTACCTGCTTTTCTAAAAAAAAATACAAACAATTCAGTGTTTAAAAGATCATTCTTCTTGATATAGTAGAGAATGCTATTAGCAACTAACTTTATGTGGACCTGGGCATCTACAATTAGATGTTTTTTTATTTATTTTTTAAGTCTGACCATCATTTTTATCACTGACATTTTCTTCATGTTAAATAATTAGGTTTAAATCAACTGAATAGTTAAACATATCTTGAAGAGAAATACTTATAGATACAACTTGCTTAGTTTTAAAGTAAGATGCTCTAATTTTATTTCTTGTCAGATGAATTTATGTAAAATATATTGTAAGATTTTATTTTATGCAGTAGTCATTTTGGATCTTGAATGAGAAAGATATTCAGATTAACCTTTCACCATTCATTATTTATTGGCATGTTTATGTTCTGGAGTATGTGAGACTTTGCCTTCTTTCTTTTGCAGGCTAAAAAATTCCCTTAACATCAGGAAGGACTTAAAGAACAATGGTTTGTCCTTCCTAATACTTTAACCAGAAGGAAAAGTTACTGACATTCAGTTAATCAAAACAGGGACTAGGTGAAGTTTACAAGCCACAAGCTGCCAAAGAAGACACTACTCAATTAAATCTAATGGCAGTGTATAGATGTAAGGTGGCAGTAGTTTTCAAGGTATATGTGTCCTGTTTTAAAATAGTAAGAGGTCTTAAAGAAGTCAGATTTTCCACAGTCACCTACAAAATGACAAACATAGCCATAAGACAACATTATCTAATAGCAATGGGCTGACAGCAGAAAATTTCAGCTAATGAAATGGGTTATTTCTAATAGTTAAGCTTACTGAATGAAATATGTAAAATGTACTGAAATAAATTATTCACAAAAATGTGATATTGGAATTTAATTTATGAAGACATGTGTTTGAGTAAATATATGTACTGATCAGATTTAAGCATCAGCAATGTTGACATGTGTCAAAATACTACATGGTACTCTATAAGTATATTTTTAAAGTTTTATGCATGGTAAACATATTTTAAATAAAGATAACATCAAAACATTCCACCAGCAAAATGTATAAATGTTCCTTTTGTTGGAAGTTATCAAGATTTTCCAGGAGCTGTATATCTCTTCTAAAGTATTTCCCTTGTTTTAGTAAACAACCATTGAAATTAATATAGCTCTATGGCTAGCATGTTTAAATATAGCCCTCAACATGACTAAATCATATATGCTCATGTGTAGTTCTGTTTTGGTATACAGAGAAGGTATTTTATTGAAGGGTACTTACTTTTGACTTTAAAGATGTAATTGAGTGCTTTCCAAAGACAGTTTTACTCTTGAAATCAGTTTAACACATATTTCTAACTTGCCAGATGAATCTGAAGGAATTTTACTTGATAGTGAAAATACAACTTCAATATTTAGTGAACAATATGTATTTGGAGTTTACTGCCTGAAAAACTTTGGATTTTGAATCAGGGTACCAAAGGTGCCTTTAAACTCTTAAATAGGTAAAGAAGATAAGTATAAAGCAATACTTATGCTCAAGAAAGTCATCCATGTGGCTTAAATAAAATTATAATTTACAGATATCTTTATCAAATACCTGCTAATATGGGTTGTATTGACTCTAATATTATTGGTGAGAGACACTGAAATTGTAAAACCTTTTAAAAATATAAAATGTACATATTAATGATTTACTAAGATTATGTTTAATTTTCAAAATATTTGGAAAAGACTACTATAAACATAAAAGAATTTTTTTAATTCTGATTTTATAAATTAAGGATTTAATATCTTTACCTTTTGTTTTGAAATTAAACTTTCATTTTATATAGAAAACTTTACAATTCTATCACTGAACTACTATGGGAAATACTGAACCTTTAGCAATGACATCACCAACACAGTCCTTTTTATTCTCAAGTAATTTCCCTGTATCTTTTAGAATTATTTAACTGATGAATCAGTTCAGTTTTATATATATTTATTCCCATTTTCTAAAATGTTAAGTATATATATGCTTTAGCCAATACAAGATGTAGATAAAGTGATACAATTTCTTAGTAGAGTATTTAATACTTTTTATTTGTTCTTCATCCAAAAGGGTAAATCCAAATATTTTAAAGCCTTGGGATTCTGTATTACACATGTAATTAATTAAATATGCCAATGGCCAGTGATGTATGGGTACAAAAAAATCAGAAATATTGTATATATGACAATTTTATAGAAGTTGTGCTTTTGCATTCAATACTGTAATGCTGAGAAGAAACTTTAAATACAGTCTGTAGGCAGCACATTCTCAGATTTTGATTACTGGTTCATGCTGTGATGAAAAAATACTTAAGTTTTCTGATGGCCTTATTGGCATTTATTCAAAACAGCTTGTTGTTAACCATCCCAGATAATGGATCAATGGCTCTTTTCATCATGAGAGAAGTTCATTTTAAATCCTATTCATGGATTTACTAGTGGGTATCTGATATACTGAATAAATATTCAGAATAATGACAAATATACACAATTACTGAAAAAGTGTGGTGTTAACTGAAATCTAACATCAAGGAACATGAAAGTTTTGGTCTTGGAAAAGTGAAAGTGCTTCACCTGGTGGTAAGTGCTTTCAATTATTAATGATAAAAATTTCCCAGATGTATTACGATGTGGATCAAATAAGCCAAAAATCTTTTTAAAATATATCATGGCTAAATTCTCTTACTTTCTCTTGTTGGTGGTGGTATTTCTCATTTTTTTGTCTCATTTAGTTTTCTTCTTAAGAGATGTTGATAAAATAGTTTCACATTCAAGAGTTGGTTATATTTTCTTTTAACCTATTTAAATGCCCCAAAATCCTGCAGACTAAGTTATCTTATTGGTTGTTCAGATGAAAGGAACTGTTTTTCAATCCACAGATTAGCTAAATGCTTATTTTATGGAGGATAAATTATTTTTTCTCAGAACATTTTTTCCAGTAATCCTTCAAACTTTAGTAGTATTTTTAACCCAATATATCTTGTTGGGGAAACACAGGTTTATAATCTATTGTTCAAATATCATTTATATTTACTGTTGAAATCAGATATTTCCAATTTAAGCCCTAAAATTTTATGTTATTATTAAGAAGAAAACAATGTAACAAGGAACTAATTGAACATAAAGATGTAATATGTCTTCTCTATGCATCTCCATTTTAAAACATAAGAAGTGTTCTTTTATACTTTAGCAAAAGATGCAGGCATATTTGACATACTAATCACAGCAAACTTTGTCTTATGTGTAAGATTTGAAAAATCATTTCAAGTATTCTACTACATTTGAAAGATTTTACAGTCACAACATTTAAAAAATAAGTTCAGCGATGACACCTTATCTGCTATGATTATTTAAGCTGCAACTGGTGAAAAATAGCTGGCAACTACACAAAAATAGATCTTAACTTTTATAGGATTTGGAAAATTGCTTTTCAGGTGTGCTTAAGCAATGCTTCTGATATGTGTACTTCTTACATCATACCATTTTGTACTGGAAACTGCACTGAAGGACATGGCTGGAAATAAACAAGTGGTGGCCCAGATGCTACATAGTAACTTGGGTACCCTCCCTCAAGAACTAGGTATGGAGCAGGTTGATAAAAGCAAGTTACGTTGTCTGTATTGGGTAATATATTCTGTTCTCCAAGTACTTTCAAAGCCAATAGGGTGATCATGTTAAGAGTCTGCCTTCTTTCATAACCCATGAGACAGACAGTGCTTTGGTTTACAATTCCATGCAAGGTCATAAGGTAGTCATATTTGCTTTTTTCTTCACCTATGAAATGGTTGCGGAGGTATGATTCAATTTTCTTTTGCTGTTCTGCTACATCAGGAAAATCAATGAAAAATCTAGAACACATATAACGTTCCAGAGTCTTAATTTCTTTTTGACAAGCTGGTTTGAAGTCACGAACCAACAGATTGCTATATTTCAATAGACCACCACCTCTGATCTCTTCAGGTTTCCTGGTAGATATAAGCTTGTATTTCAAATGTATCATTGCTTCCTGGAAGTCCCCATACATACTTTCAGCCACCACAACAGGACAGGATTCTTTGGTTAGCTTAGCATTTGGGACACTATAGAAATCTAACATGGAATCCAAAAGAATTTGAAAAGAATCTACACTAAATTCAAATTGTCGTCTGAGTGAATTCACAAATTTTAGTTCTACGTTCTTCCCAGTGTTATTTGAAAGAGAGATGAGACTCCAACGATCATGGTTATTGCAAATTTTGACCATTTTCTGCACATATGCCTCTTTCATTGTTTTTAGGGTAATCTTTTCTTTTTTAACACCTTTTGGTAAAAAGTCAAGTAGACAGCCTAAAACTGCATCCTTAACGACCTGAAATTCTTGATCACTTGGTAGATCAACACCAAAAATAATGTCCAGATCTTTATAGCTGATTCCATTATGGCTTGCGAGTATGTAACTTGCTGTTGAACCATTCAGTCTGGTATCTTTAACAATAATGCCCTGCTTTATGAGTTGATCTTTTACAACATGAACAATATCTTTTGGTTTTACCTCCAGCGTAGGGAAATTGCCCCTTCCATGAATTGGGATTACTTCATCTAACACACGATCCAGTGTTATGATGTGCTCCCAAGTGAGATTGCTGAATCTGACCTCTGACATTGTGAACTCAATAGATCAGCTGGGGACAAGAAAATATTAAGAGGAAATGTCAGCATCTTAAAACTATGGTTACACCTAAAGCATATGGAAAAAAGTTCAAAACAGATTTACCTTTTATAAAAACAAAATAAATACTAACTAGGATAATATTATTAGATATAGTCATTCTTAATAACAGAAAAAAAGGTCACAAAGTTTATATCAAATCTTTCATTCATTCATAGGTTCAAACTGGTTTCTCAAGGATTAACTGCAATTATATAATTCATAAAATAAAAATAGTGTAGTTTTCTAATTTTTGCTCATATAAACACAGTAATAATGGTGTTTGGTCATTTAAATACCTTTTATAGATAATCATAGTATAACACTAAGACTAACTCCCAATAACTTAAATTGAGATGAGATAGCATAGACAAAATGGAACTAATATATAATATAATTTGAATTCCATATTATAAAATCATTTACAAATATGTTATTCATTTTGTATATTTCATTGCTCTCATTTTAAATACCATTATGGAAAACTTCTATTATATTATTAATTTTCTGGATTCCTTAAGCATAAGGGATAGCATCTAATTCATGACTCATTCTACATGCCCAGAAGCAATTTAATGTCACATGAAAGAAATAAAGACTTTACTTGGAAATAAAAAAATGAAACCATCAAATTTACATGCAAAATTAAGCAAAAATGTTGAGAAGCATAAGATTCCTTAGTCTTAAAAACAATGAGTGTAAGTGTTTGATAGCTACTATCTAATATAATCTTCTCAGAAAATTTTACAAATGGGGAGCATCAAGAATTTAAAATTTTGTAAAACCATGATGCGTGAGTACAACTATATATAATTTTGTATCTTCGTCATCTAAAGTGATTATATGGGTCTTTCAATACACTATTAAACTGTTCAAATAAAGTAATCTAGGAAAGTAAATTAAGTTCATCATGGACATAGTCTTTGAACTAGGTATTATTTGTGGAATTCCAGGAATTTAAAAAAAACTGTATTATGCTTAAAGCAGATTTATGTAGTTTTCATACCATGCATATTTAGGGATCTGTCATATAATAAAAATATTAAAATTCAATACTGCACATATCTCAAGTATAACTAGAGCAATAGAATTATCGCATTTGGCTTCTGTAGAAGTCTTTGGTGTTTCAATCATTAAGTAACAGTAGATCTGTGTTAGTGAGAAAACAAAACCTATTATGAACCTCTACATATTATCCTCATAAGTATGAATTAAAGAGTCAATGTGTATTTTATTACATAATATTATGGTTTATATAATTGGTTGCTTGTTTTCTTTTAAACCACTTTAATTGGGAATATTTGTATAGTCTGACCAACTATATGAGTATGCAAATCAAACCTTAATCATGAGTGGGATGAATTGACTTATGTCAAGTTTTTGGACTTAAGCAATTACTTCAGTGAACAAAATTAAAAATGTAAGGAGCAAGAATATACTCTGGTTGCTAGAACATTCTATAAGCAATTGTAAGACTACTTTAGAATTATCACTGAATTATTTTAAGCTAATGACTTGTTACGTTCTAGTTCTCAGTCTGGAAAACAGGGTTCTTCACAATATCTAGACTTGTGTAAATATTTTAAAGAGGTCTACAATTTAGTAAATACTTTAGAAGCATAAGCTAATTTAAGTAGCTCTCACAAGCTTTAAAATTTCTCCTTAATTTTCAAATTTCTTTTGAAAGTGAAAATTTCTATTTCATTGATGGAAAATTTTTTTGTTAATATCAGTAAAAAATTAAAAATTAAATGGCTTAATACTAGTCTTATAATCCATGAGAGAACACTAATATTGCTATTTCTTAAATATTAAGAAATTTTTTCCATACAGAAGTCTACAGAAACTTTATTTGGAAAGTCAATAAAATCAAGAATAAATGAACTAACTGCGAGAATAAATGAGCATCTGATCAAAAAGGTGACTTTTACATAAAACAAATTAGAAAGAGATACTTAATATCTCAGATCTATACATAGGTATTACAGGAAAAAGAGAAGAAAAAGCATTTTGTTTTTCAGACAAAAGCATACTAAGATCTCACAAAGAAAACAAGATTAACATTTCTTTCCATGTTAAGATAGAAATGTGGTATAGAAAAACTGTTCATGTGTGCACAGAATTCTATTTTTCACTTGCCACCTATGCTAGTGATTCTAAGTCTTTGAGTACCTAGACTAGCTTACAGATTTAAGAATATATGTGTATATGTTTATACATATGTATATTTAAGTGCATATATGTGTGTATAATAGTTTATTATTAGCATTTGTTAAATATAAACATATAAAGTCAATTCACTTGGATGTGAGGAAAATCTGTCATTGATCAGTATAGTTTCAACTAATTATATTTTTAAATAATCAGTTCACATTTTTATTTTAGCATTCTTTGCTACAACTAAATAAACTTCCATTTTACATGAAATCAACTTTTTATTAAATTAGCACATTACTAACTGAAGAATTTTAAATTAGCATTTTCTAGTCACATATACTTAAGTTATATACTCAAGAAATGTGAATCTTATTTGCATTATCACCCTTGATAAGTCATGCTTATGATTTTTATCTTCTTTATAGTTATTGTTAACTTCTCGGCATTTTAAATTCATTTTACTGTTTTTCTTGATAAATACAAAATAAAAAAAGAAAAAAAATAAATGTGAATCATAGGATTTTAAAACATTGTAACTACCAGAACATATCATATACGTAAAAAACCATATATATGATATATATACAATGTATACAGACATATAGACACACATCAAATTCAGTAAAGTAAAACATGATGGAATAAATACAAGTGATTTTTATTAATATAGAATCTACAATGCTTATATAAATGATCATCTCTATTAACATAGATAATTCAATATTTGGCCAAACATTATACTTCTTTCACATAAGTATTCTATATTGTAATCTTCTGACAAATACATATATCACTAGAGTAATATTATTTGTCATATGCAAATTAGGTCATATTTACATATAGCACAGTCAATTACTCATATACCAGATGTACAAAAAAAAATTGAACAATCTGTTAGGAAAAAAATTCCTGTACCAGAAAGCCTCAATATGGTCTTTGAGTGACTATTGTCATAATGTTAGAAAAAGTACAATTGAACTATCCACATTGCTTATTGCATGATGTTATTTAAAACAGAACTGTCAGATACAGAATGTGTGGCTTTTGAACAGGAAGTACAAGAATATATTTTCATGGGCTAAACATCCAAACTCAAGGCAAATCTTTAAAACTTTGCTTCATAATTCTGAACACAAGTACGAAAGCTGAAATTCCTAATCATTCCTAAAATGTGAGGTTCATATTCCATTCCTGAAGATCTTGTTCTGAGTGTCTGACTTCTTCTAATTTATTTATATTTTAAAATAACACATTTCCTATCTATCGTAATTAATATTAGTATGCCTGTAATAAATATTAAATGAGACTATATATGGCACTACTAGACATTGATATCAAAACTAAGTTGTTTCCATTATTTAATTGGTTAAATTTATCTGAGATGCAAATAAGGCAAGTGAATTGTCAAGATTTCACAAAGGGTCAGAAATGGATATTTGTATAATAAATAATTTACAATGTTTTCCTTATCACAGACTTATTGTCCTTCTGACCACAGAAATAAAAGTGAAACTCACTAATAACTTCCAACTTTACTAATTAGAAGTTTATCTTCAAAGAGACAGAAATGACTTAACAACTTACATTGCAAAGATAACTTTCAAGAACCCTATACAGTCAATATGATGATTCAGTGGATATTTCTGACAAGATGTAAATTTTCATCTTATGGAGTAAAGTCAGGAGGCAACTAGTCTGAAAAAGAAAAACAACAAAAGAGCTTTTAGATACAAGTTACACATGAATAACCTGATGTTCCTTATCATATTCTTACAATCTATATATATACATATATAGACATATAAACTACAGTAATGGTGGTAAAACAATTGCTCTGAAATAGCTCTTAACTTTCAGGATGTATTGTTACATATAGGTTTGTGAAATATTTCTTGGTCCCATTTCTACAGTTTCTGAATAAGAAGGTCAAAGGAGAACTTGAATATATGCTTCTAAACAACTTTCCAGATGCTGTTGATGCAGCTATACTTTAAGAATCCAATCATGAATGGAAACTTAGAATAAATGATAAAGGATCATTACTATCAACAGGAAGACTTCATATTATGATTTTAAAATCTCACATATATAAAACTACTCTGAAGATTTGGCTATGGTTCACTGGGCAAAAAGTACTGTGCAGATCTGAGTTTGGATTCCCAGCACCCATGTAAAAACCAGGCATGGCAGGCAGTACATGTCTATAATCACAGAGCTGGGGAGATGGAGACACATGGACTCTCTAAGGCTCACTAGCCAGACAGTATAGCTGAAATGGCAAGCTCCAGATTCAGTGAGTAGGCCTATCTCAAAATATATTAAAAATAAATATTGCAATGAATAAATCAGAAAATTCCAATCCAAGAAAATGTTCTTTTAAATTAGGCTTTTATAAACATTCTAACAATTCAATATTATTTTTTCAACTAGATGTTAAGTCTAATAAATTCTAAAACTTGTGTAATGATTCTAAGATCCAATGTTGTCAGTTACCTTACTTATAGTAAATGCTTTTACGAAGAAGGAGATGTCTCATATTTCAGAAAACTTCAAGACTGGTGTCCACCTATAGTAAAACAAATGGACATTAGTTATACTATGCACCATTTTTCATAGATTCAAAGAAGTATAAATTATTTCTTAATTATAAGAAAGAAGTGTTGCATATTTTATTTGATATACTACATCTGCTTCTAGAAAGAAGATCAAGGTCTCTGAGAAATGAACCTGGTGTATTTAATTAAAATATACCTCATCAACAACTGAATATATCTTTAAAAATAAAATGTTTGTCTGTATTTCAACTATAGATGTATCACATTTAAAGATCTCTGTTATCTAAAAGATATAATTTTAACATAATTCTATATATAAAGATGTTTATAAAAATCAAAATTGTAAAGTATTTACCAGTTTTTTACACAAGTGGATATTTTATAATCTGTTTAAATGATAAGAACAAATTAGTTTCTTCATTCTTGGAATTTTTTTCTGTTAGCTCAATGTATTAAAAATGAATAAAAAGTAACCTTAAAACCCTTTTCTGATTAAATATAGCAAATGATAAAGATTTTTAATTAAAAACTATAAACATTTTAAAAGACTATTAACTAATATCTTCAAATATTTTCTATGCATTGTTGAATTTGAAAGTATAATATAGATGTGTAATATTTCAACAACCAAATATATTTAAATAAGCATGAGGAACTCACAGTGAGGTTAAGCTATTTGAAAGCTTATATTAAGCTTTTAATATTGTGTATATGAAACTTTTTATATAATCAAGATTTAGAAAAATAGTTACATCACTTATACCCTGTCATACCATTTTGAAGTTACAAGTCTTGTTTAAAGGTTCACATGGATGTTCTCAATAGTGTGCACTTTTGGCATTTGTTATTTCCAAATTTTGTTTTGAAAAATGAAACACATCACTACTGATGTTAAAATAGTTTCAATTCAAGCCAATTCACAATTGAAACAATGTTTCAATATGGTCCATATCCCAAAACAATTGCAATAATTCATTTGTTCTGGATTCTCTTAATAAAATGGGTAGTCATTTTCAAAAATTATAGCTACTAATAAATGTACATTAGGATAAATGTGAAAATCATATGAAAGGTGTTAACTTAAATTTTCTTAGTTTCTAAAAAATCACAATTGTTAATTATATTGTGAATGAGGTTATTTATGCACATTTTAAACTCCTAGAAATGACATAATTCTCAAGGAGGAAAAAAGCTGATAATCAGAGTTAGGGTCATTTTGGGAAAGGGACAACATCAGTTTCTCTAGTGTCAAAAGATGATGGGATTGTTAAAGGTATTAATTCTATTTAGGCACACAATAACACAGTAATGTATTTTCCATTTTAATATTATTCATATATTTGTCTGTATTTCACTTTATGACCATGTCTCTTCAAATATTATACTTAAGTTCATTTCCTGCTCAAAGAAACAAAGTATCACTGCATATATTTACACAAATAATCAATATCCTGTCTCTAATATACAGAGAACAAATTTCTTTATGTAAGTGGAACCACACTGCAAGAAGGGCTTTGAGTGGAAAGGCTTAGGTAAAATGTGTATTAGAAGAATTAAAAAACATTTTAGGTACCTATTCACCTAAAAAATAGGGGGAGACACATAGGGCTGGGGATAAAATACCTTTGGATTTAAAGGCATGGCGCTCATAAAGGAATGCCTTCACATCAGGTTAAACCTATGTCTTTAATTCCAGAAAACAAACAAAAATACCTTATCCCTTCCTTTTCTCGCCTAACACAATGCATACATTTCTTCTCCTTATTTTTTTATTGTGCTTTAGTTGTTACCTGTTGCTTTAAAATGTTAAAAGTGTGCACTCTTCTAAGTAAATTATCTCCTGCTTCCTTTCAGGATTAGCACAAATCCTTTACAGTGGACATTATAACATCTTTCTTCCTCTCGTTCTTTTTGTATTATGTAGTAGAGGGGTGATCACTATGAAAATTCAATAACTACTTTTGGGATACTTTTCCTTCTGATATTACTCAATAGAGTTGTTGCCTCTGGAAACTGCTGCAAAATTTAGAGAAATAAACTGGTCAGATACAATTCCAATTTGCTTTCAATGGAATTCATGACAATGGAATTAGTGAGAAGTCTCTAAAGTATAAAGAGCTTCCTGCACAGAAGCCAAAGCTACTTAAAGAGACAAAATATCATGCTTCTGTACTGAATGCTGTTTAACTAACACAACACTCATAAAAAATTCAGAAGCCCAATAAGCATTTACCAAATAATCTGAGATCTCTACTTCCTTTTATGCATATACCTGTCAGAACTCAGGGTTTAAGGTCTATGTACAAACTGAAAATGACTCCAGAATTATAGTCAACAGCACATACATGCTCCATATGACTCACAAATACTATCTGAAAATCAGGAAAGTAGGAACTCATCAAAATAGCTCAAAAAAACAAAACAAAACACATAATAAAATCCTCTTTTCATGACTCTTCCCAGCCCCTCTCCATACCCTCTCAGCCCTTAGAACTCACTTTACCAACTGCTGATCTCTTCAAATCCGACCAGTCGAGTAGCAACTGGAAGGGTGTTACAGTGAAGGAGCCTGCTGGTAAGCATGCAGGAAAAAAACAGAAGAGGGGATATTACAGAAAGAAGCTGAAGGAAATGAAAAAAAAATGTTGCAAAAGACAGAGAGAAATAAGGAAGAAAGAATGAGCTCCAGGAAAAGAGCACAGAAAGCAAGCTCCTGCAAACAGCTGGCAAGGCTGCTACACTGCTGCTGTCCAAGGGCTACTAGGTGCTGAAATGACTTCCTCAACACACCCCTCCAGTCCCACTCCACAGACTTCCCTTCCTCTCAGGCTCATCCCCCCCCCTCTTGTAGCGTAAAACCATTTCCATGGCAACCTGTCGTCATACAATTTAAGGTGGCCTGTACTTTGGAGTTATGTGAGTTTTTCATAGCTTAGGCAGGGCAATCTATTACTTCCATTCTCCTTTAGCACGGAACTTTCTCTGGTGTGATAATACTACCTTTTCTCCCTCCCAAACTTGACAATTTCTCCCTTTCCCTGGCAAATGCTGCCGAGCTTCACAGCAGGGTGCACACACACATTTGTGCATACACACATTTGTGCATACACACACACACACACACAGGAGGGGGGGAGAGGGCGAGGGCAGGGTGATGAGGGCAAGGGAGGAAAGGAGGGAGGGAGGAAGGGAGGGAGGGAGAGGGAGGGAGGGAGAGGGAGGGAGGGAGGGAGAGAGAGAGAGAGAGAGAGAGAGAGAGAGAGAGAGAGAGAGAGCTGTTTCCCAGCCTTTCTTCAGTCCTTACCAACACAAAACCAACTAAAGTTTATGCCCACAGGCAGTTTTGCTGATACAAGTGCCTTGTTTTGTTTACAGTAGATTTCTGCATAACTTGCATTATCATGGGAAATCTCTTTCCTCACTTCAACACATTTTGCTCTCAGTTTGGCTAAAAGCATTCAAGGCTTCCTCCCAGTTTTCTCCTACATCTGCAGACATAAAACAGCAGCACAAAGGCATTCTTTAAAAAAAATAAAATCCAGTCATTGAAAGCTTAAAATAGAGTTGCTTTAGTGAAATCCACTGAGCTTACTATTTATTTTGATGCTTGTTTCTAATACTTAAACCATCAAATTTTTCTGCTACAGGAAAATTTAACTTACTTTTAAGGTACTTAAAGACTATACCAAAGGGATGACTCACAAATGTTTATATAGGAGAAAAAATTCTAGGCAGGAAATTTAAAAATGTAGAAAGGTGTATTAAAAATGTAAATATGCATACCTGGCTATCGTAACTTTCATTAAATGAAATGCTGTAATTAAAGATTTCTTGTTATCTAAAAGGACAGCTAATAATACACTGCTACTTGAGGTTAGAAATATCTTAAGATAAATTTGATCAAATGTTAACTATCAGTCTATGTAGCTAATTCATTTAGGGAAATTTTGTAACTCTTTTAACTTAGAATTATGAATAAAGGAATTTCTGGGTAATGCCAACATATTAGAAATACATCTTCCTCATAAGCTCAGAAAATATGTTAAAGTAATTACTGATGGGTTTTTCAGTTAATACCTCAATTTTACCACAGGTGTGATTATTAGCATAATTATTCACAAACTACATTTCCTATAATACTCAGTATAGAATTTCAATTAAGCTAAATAAAATAAAGCAAAATTTAAATATAAATATCTACTTACAGCAGAAACTGAAAGTCAGAGTAATGAAATTTCCTTTGGATAGAATTTTACCAGTTTTGATAACATATTTTGTTGAGTTTGGATTTAACAATACTGCAGCTCTGAAACTAACTTTCTTTTCTAGAGTTCTCCATCGACTTATCTCCCCACAGTTTCTGCACTTCACTTTTCATAATACTATGGATACTGTTGCTAGGATACAAAGGATATTACTATTGCATCAATAATGCTCATAGCTAGGACCATGTTTCAAATGAGAAATTTAAGTGTGCCAGTCAATTCTGTTTGACTAAGATAGGATATAGTAAAGAATCTTTCAACTCATTCTCTCACAATCGCATATACTCACTGTTACTCCCACCAAATCTTCCCTCCTTTCACCACTGTCATGTCTTTTGGTCTTGTTTTGCTTAGACTTAAAATTAATAAAAGCTAAATAAACCATCTAGATACATGCAGGTTGCCAGATATTAGTGTTTTATGTTTTCTGATATCTACTATGACTTCAGAATTAAATTACAAGTTTTGAAATACAAAATTTGGAAAAGTAATGTCCATGAAGCTTTACAAATGAACAGTTTAAAAATATCCCTTAAAAAAGTTCTAATTAACATTTACAATTTATTTTGAATTCCAAAATAAAAAGTAATGAAATTTCCTTTCTGCAGGATCCTACCACCTTTTCATATCATAGTTTATTGAATTTGTATTTAACAACACTCCGGAGATAAAGATTAACTCCCAAAGGCAGAATTCCCAACATAATGTCTTATTACACTAAAATTATCTCACAAATGTTGTAATAGGACTATCAAAATTAAGAAGATAGGCTACTAAGTAATAATATAAAGCAAATTATTTAGAAATGTAAATGATGCATTTTGAATAGCCCATTTAAAAACATTTCTTTCAGTAAAATAGGTAAAGGACTGAGTATATTTTAGAATGACTGGAGATGAGTACAGATACCTGCCTTTTTTTTGGAACTATAGTTTATGTGTCAAACAAAATAAAATAATTGTGAATAATTTATAAGACAGTAAACCATAGATATAA